>CATQJA010001688.1:0-131996 GCA_958295435.1 Mesorhabditis spiculigera | reverse complement strand
TTGATTATCAGAATTCTATCTCTCGCTCTCTCTCGCTCGCTCTCTCTCTCTCTCGCTCTGCATCCACCCCCACCGAATTCCAATCCCCTAAATATTCCCCCACTCCAATCATATCCCCCCCCCCACATGACCCATTCCATGTTTTTTTGATTAATTCCCAATCTTCCCAACCCGCGTTCCAGCAAAAATCGACGAATTCTCAGAATGAGTGGCACCCAAGAGGACGACGAGAGGGAGGGCCTCAAAAAGCTCTCCCAAAATGCATAATGGGGGCGCTAGGTGGGACGGGTGCTTTTGGAAACGCGGAGGCTACTTGAGGGCCCAGTTGCCCTTGTCGTGAGGAGCCCCAGTTCAAATATTAACCCCAAGCACCTTGTTTTCGGCTTCGCGGATTTTTTGGGGGTTTCTGGCACTGGGTGGTACTGGAAGGGGATAGTGATGGGTAGGTAAAAAAACGTTTAGAATGATGGAAAACGTTATAATCACTACGTGGGGCTCAAAAACCGTGTTTTTGCCTGGTTTTTCCTGACTTTTGCCGGATGAATTCACTAGAAAGCGCCTCATTCAAAGGTCAGTTAAGGCAAACAACGTAACCCGCAGGCAACGCGGAAAAATCCTTTTCAGCTCCCAACTCCGAGTGCCCGACTTCTAACTCCTAACTTCCAACTCCCAGCTAGAATTAAGCACTTTCTCAAAAATCATTGCCGGTGCTTTCGCGTTATCGGGGGGGGGGTATTTTTTGTAAAGTCCAGCTATGCCTAGAAATGCAAATTTTGATTGGGTTTTTAGTCGAAATTTAACGTTATTTGACGAGTAAAAAAGTGCTGCTCGAGAAAGAATTCTTTTTAATTAAAAAATGTCTTTTTAAAAAGTATTTATTACTTTTACTATTATCTTTAACTATTATTTTTAAAAAGCATTTTAAATTTTGTTATCTATGGAAAGTCGTCCCATCAAAAAGTTCTATTTTTGACAATAATTTTTGAATTTTTAACAAAATAAAATTTTGAAAAGTTTCGGATTTTCGAAAAGGGAAAAACCGGGTAGGAGATATCGATGCTAATTTTTCAAAATTATCCTTTTCGAAGATGTTAATTCCGGAAAAGTGCTGTTCGAAAAATTAGTGTTGAAAAGGTGATTTTCGTTAATCTGATTTTCAAATAACTATCCACCGCTTGCCTCGCAGCTCTTACCAATTCCGTGAGGATCCCCAGCACAATCGTCATATGCACCATGACGGGTTGATGTGTCCCCTCGAGCGGGCGGACCCGTTTGTCGTAGTGTCGCGTCAAATGGTCCAACAGTGCCGTTACGGTAGCTTAAATTTGCATTTTTTAACTTCACGAAAAACCACTGCAATAAGGAGGGAAATCGATGCGGTGTACACGGTACAACAGACTACATGCTACTCCAGACAACGGAGCTATTGGCCGGGGTCTCGGGGAAGTTTCTACCTGCTCCATCCATCTGTTCTACCGGCTGCTGCACCTCCTGCACCCAGTCGTCGTCATTTGGGAGCGTCGCGTACTCGTCGGAGCCTGTGCCCGGTTGTTAGGGGTGTAGCGGAAATTTGTTAGGGTGGTTTAAAGGGACACGGACAGGATGGGGTGACGAAAAGAGGTGTTATGAGCGAGTTTTCCATAGTAAAAAAAATTCTGGCCGAACAGATACCGTCAGAAAAGCACTGTAAAATCTTTAAAAAATGCAAATAGCAATTTTATCAAATTTTTGGCACCTTTTTTAACCGTTCAGCCATTAAAAATTATGAAATACGTCGTTCTAAACCTAAAAAATACACTTACAAATCCATGCAGTTCTAGGCAATTTTCTAGAGGTTTCGCTACTAAAAACAGTATTTTTAATACTATAAACTCTAAAATAAACACAATTTGTAACCGAAAAAGCTTTCGGTCGTTTATTTACAATATTCTTACTGTAATTTCTCAAAAAAAATGACTTAAGGTATCTTAAGGCTATGCCAAAATCAAAAAATTAAAAAGTGCGCGCATTCGCCGATATATCTCATTAATGCATGCATAAAAGGGTGGTATTGAAAATCGATAAAAATCAGGGATACGATAGAAAGGTATTGTAGCGGAATCAAGCCAGAAAAACCCACTTTTCTTGTGGCGATGGCGTTTGGGCTGGCCGGGGCGGGTGTTTGGGACGAGGGACAGACCCGGGGTGCCGAGTACGGTTGATAGGGTGCAGAATAGGAAATAGACAACCCATTTACGCATCGTTCAACTGCTGGAAACAATATTAAAGCGTTATAAAATGTTTTAAAGTATAAGGGAAGATGAAAAGCTGCCAGTGAAATAGCGGCGAACTGGCACAGGCCATTGAGGAGAGCTAGCAGAGACCATTGAGGAGAGCTAGCAGAGACCATTGAGGAGAGCTAGCAGAGACCATTGAGGAGAGCTAGCAGAGACCATTGAGGAGAGCTCGCAGAGATCATTGAGGAGAGCTAGCAGAGACCATTGAGGAGAGCTCGCAGAGATCATTGAGGAGAGCTAGCAGAGACCATTGAGGAGAGCTAGCAGATACCATTGAGGAGAGCTAGCAGAGACCATTGTGGAGAGCTAGCAGAGACCATTGAGGAGAGCTCGCAGAGATCATTGAGGAGAGCTAGCAGAGACCATTGAGGAGAGCTCGCAGAGATCATTGAGGAGAGCTAGCAGAGACCATTGAGGAGAGCTAGCAGAGACCATTGAGGAGAGCTAGCAGATACCATTGAGGAGAGCTAGCAGAGACCATTGTGGAGAGCTAGCAGAGACCATTGAGGAGAGCTAGCAGAGACCATTGTGGAGAGCTAGCAGAGACCATTGAGGAGGGCTAGCATTATTCCGTAAACAGAAAATGGCGTCACCTCGGAAACTATCGTAAACCGCGTAGGGGGTGGTTCAGAAAATACCCGAGACGGAGGGCATTCCCCAGTTACCCTTCCTTCTGAATTGCGCCGAAAAAAAGAGGATGTTTGTGAGTTAAGGGACACAATCAGCTCAGTTCTTCAGATGGACACTAACAAATCCGCTGGCCTTTTCTCCCTTATAGGAAGCTCCAGTTTGATTTCTGGTGAATGGGGAGGCGGAACAAGAACTTGAAGGAGATGATTTGCCGGATGAATTTTAGATGAAAGTGGAAGCAAGGGTCAGAGAGAAAGTGAGAGAAAGCGAGAGAGAGAGAGAGAGAGAGAGAGAGCGAGAGTGAGAAAGAGAGAAAGAGAGAGCAGAAAACGGTCTTACTGTCCCTTTAACCACCATAACCCAAACCCGCAGAACGGAATCTCCGCTTCCGAACACCTGCCATTTCAGGAGCCATAGCGCCGGAAGCCCGGGTTTAGGATGTGTTATCCGATCCAAACCCCCAGATTACTGTACCAACCCCTCAATTCAAAGCCTAAAGCATCACACAAAAAAGTTGCTGTGGTGTAGCGATAATTGGGGGGTCTTTGGGTGGAGGAGTTCGGGCGTAGAACGCGTAGAAGTTTATGGCTTTTTCAACGTAATACGCTCGGGAGAAATGGGAATGAAAGTGATACAAAAATTGTAAAAAAAAACTCATGCACGTTTCGCTTCCATAGGCGCATCGAGCAGCTATTTTGGAGGACAGAGAAAGAGAGAGAGAAAGAGAGAGAGAGAGAGAGAGAGAGAGAGAGAGAGAGAGAGCGCGAGAGCGATGGACAAGAGAGCGACTTGGAGGGAATGGCTATTTTTTTTCATCTGTCGCTGTCCCTTAAACCAATCCAGAAAATGAGCCGTCCATTGGCAATTTACCAAGCACGTCTGAAGACCGAAATTTCCCGAAGCAGCCACGAGATAGAGAAAAAAAGTCTGGAAGCCGGAATGCAAAGCGTGGGAATCGGCAGAGCAGGAGACACTTCCTAGACCGGAACCAACTTTGGGCACATCCGCTTAAAAATTCCGAGTGTGTACGCCGGGGAAAAACGGGGTGGATTTCGAAGCGGGGGTGGCTGGCATTTTGAAAATGGGAAGCAGAGAATGAATTACGATAATTTTAATTTCCCGCCCTCTTTCTCTCTCTCTCTCTCTCTCTCTCTCTCTCTCTTCGGGTTTCAACTAAAAATCTGGATTTGCGGCTGATGTAGGCAAGCTTGCTAGGTTTCTTTGGAAGGAGAGAGAGAGAGCGAGAGCGAGAGAGAGAGAGAGTGAGAAAGCGAGAGAAAACTTCTAAAAGAAAACACGTCCCAAATAAAATAAACCTGCCAAATACGCTCTATTTAGTCACAGTAATTCTCGAAACCATTGAGCACTCCTGGGCGCAAAAAACCAGATCCCCGAGGTGGCCATTAGTCTCAGAATACAGGAATTGCTCCACTCTTCCTTGCCCATTTTTGTAGCTGCTTGGAGGGCCCGTTTCCGGAAGTGGAAGTCTTGGAAATTACAGAGCTTCCGCTTTTTGATACCGGCAATTAAGGAGGTTGAGTTCCGGAACTCATGGACTAAAAAACGCGTTGAAGAAGGCCATAAAACATCGAAGGAGCAGGAAAAAAGTTAGCCTTGCTATCCCTTTCCCTCTTTCTCTCACTCTCTAGCTCGCGCTCTTTCCATCTCCCTCTCTCATTCTCTCGCTCTTACTCGCCTCAAGCTATTCAAAACTCTGAGCTACACCTCCCAGAGCTGTCAACCCGCGTGAACCAAATGGACCGTCGAAAGTTCGATCCCATGCCCTAGACTGAAAAGGAAAAAGAGGCTTAAGGCAAAAAGCACATTATGAGAGGCTTTCCCCTTTTTGAGGCCTCTTCCAAGAACTCTGCACTTTGCATAGGGCCATGGCCTTTGAAGATTGCGAAAAGGTGAATAGCTTTATGCAGAAATCGTACAAAATCAAAGCCATAAGGCGAGAGAGAGAGAGAGAGAGAGAGAGAGAGGGCACGATGGAGAGAGAAACGGACAGACGGATGCGGAAAATGACAAATTAAAACTTTTCTATATTCTGGTTCCACTGGGGGACCAAAATTTCTCACGTGGAGCCACGCGGAAGGCCAAAAACTAGAAAGCTATCAAGTTCCGTTGTGGGCCTCTAATCCGGCAGCCATCCGGCCAGCTGGCTATTTTCGAAACAAAGTTTTGTTAGAAGATGTCGATTTTAACGGGTTCTAAGCTTCTATGGATAAGGATGAAATACAAGAGAAAGAGAGAGAGCGAGAGAGAGAGAGGGAGGGAGTGAGACAGAGAGAGAGCGAGAGAGAGAGAGAGAGAGAGAGAGAGAGAGAGAGAGAGAGAGAGAGAGAAGTGCCGGACTGGAACTAAAGAAGAATTTTGACAAGTGTATCTTTTCCATCCAATAAATGACACAAAAAGCTTTTACCAAGACTGCACAAAAATTAAAGCTTTTCTCGCACCGTAGCCCAAAAACCCGCAATTTTGTGTAGCCTGGAACTTGCCGAAAATGTTGCCTTCGCGTGGGGGTAATTCATATTTTTGTGGGTGCGTGTTTGTGGGTAGATGGCCGAGGTCATCTACCTCCCCTTTCTGCCATCCTATATAAGCGCCGTCGAGAGAAATGGGTCGTCGTGAAATGGGCCCTGTGGCTCGAGTCGAACCCCCACAAATCAGGCTTTCCACCGCCGGGCCGCTTGGGGGGAAATAGGCTCCGGGGGCCCGAGGCATAAAAAAAAATATTTAAGGAATTTTAAAGAGGCCGTGGAGTCAAAGATCATGAATTAGATACCGTAGATGGCGGTAGAAAGAGTGGTTTTAAGCTTTTTATTCAATTTTACAGGCATCGGAAAGACATCTTTTTTGGCTATGGAAGCCTGCTTTTCTCAAATTTTAAAGACGTTGGCAAGTCAGATCCGAGCAGACAAAAGCCAAAGAAATGGGCTACGGTAGAAAGAGAAACTTTTAGTAAGAATCGGCCTCATTTAAAGGGCCGCCCCCGCAAGGCATAGTTGGATTTTTTGTATAGATTTGAAATTATCTTGCTGATTGAGCGACCCAATTCCGCGATTCCGGCTGCGTCATTTATCGCGGATCGGTGAAGCTAAGCTCACCGCGGCACGCGACGCGCGCACATTTTCCCGACGTTTAGGCTTCATCATCCATTACGGAAAGCAAATTAGGGTATGCGATAAAATTCATAGAAGTCGCGTAGGCCGCGATAAAATTCATAGAAGTCCCATAGCAATAAAATCCATAGCCACGCGTTTAATGCGTACTCGTAAATCGTGAAATGCGTTTAGTGCGTTTAATTGACCCAAAAATACGCGGAAATCGTGAAAGCCAAACGCAGCCGGCTTCCGAACAGATTCGGGGTCAATGAGGGGGCACTAATGACTGGGGGAGGGAGTGGCGGAAGCGCTGGTCTAGCCAAAATACGCCAATGCTTTTTGCTTCGATGGGTCGGATGGCGTTATTGGAAGAGAGAGAGAGAGAGAGAGTGAGAGAGAGCGAGAGAGTTAGAGGGAGAGGACGAGAGAGAGAGAGAGTTAGAGGGAGCTAGAGAAAAGAACGTGGTTTGAACATTTTTGATCAGAGAGCATAGACCATTGAGGAAATCGAGAGAATCAACAGCGCAATCACACTATCGGATTCTCGTTCTCTCTCTCTATCTCTCACTCTCTCTCGCGCTCCCTCTCGCTCTCTGCTCCATAATTTGCTGCTCCCAATTTTGTTGCGTTATAAGGGGCTGTCACGGGAGATGCAAAATGAATTGCGTCGAATCCCAAATTGTTCCATGGCGTTGTTTTCCAGATTCTATCCAGAATGGCCGTTTTCAGGGTCCCCTAAAAGACGTTGAAGTGCCCCCCTGTGGGGGTGCGTGGGGGGTGCGACGGAGGTGTTTGAACACGCCACACACAACTTTTAGCACGTTTCTGCCATTCTCAAGGATTTCGCGGGAGGTCCAGTGGGGTTTCGGAAGGGGGGAGATGAACAAAACGGGTAGCAAAAAGCCGAGAATTTGACTCCTAGACTCTCGCCTGGCCGATGGAATATTGCTGAAGACGAAGCTAGCTGGCTCCGTTTCTTTAAAGGGATGAGCAAGGCGGCGCTATCCGGTCTGACGCTGACGCGAGACGCAATGGCGCAATGGATTACGTCTCATTCAAGACGGTCTAGCGAAGATTCCATCCCTCGCAACTAGACGGTTCTTTAGAAGCTAAGCTACGCCCAAAAGCAGCAGAGGAAATGCTATCTAGCCACCATGCAACCCGTCAATTGGAGCGACGCGTAGCCTCAAAATAGAACTACGCAAAACTCCATTAGACACGTGTACTTTGCGCGGTAGATGCCGATTCTCCTTTGTAGCTTTTCATCGCCCCGCAACACTAATTTGCCCGGAAAGCACGAAAAGTATCTTCCGAATCGCATGTTTTTGGAGAATGCAAATTGATTTCGGTGGCCTGTAAAAGCTAGAAGCAAGAGAGAACGAGAGAGAGAGAGAGAGAGAGAGAGAGAGAGAGAGAACGAGAGCGAGGGAAAGCGAAAGAGAGAGAGAGAGCGAGAGTGACCTAAAGCGAGAGAGTGATCAAGGACACAAGGTTGCTTTTGGCAGTATTCAGGCCTTACGTGAAGCTGCGAATGGTAGCAGCGGGATAAAGTGGGGAGAAAAGCTCTTCAGCCACCTGCCCAAAAGATACAAGGAAGCTGCTGCGGGGCCAATGAAAAGCCTCGAGTATTTGGCCCGACGTCCTCGATCGACCAGGAAAAATGGGTTTCTAGAATTTCCTAAAAATGCTTGATAGCGGAGCGGGAGAGTGAGAGATGGAGTGCGAGAGAGGGAGAAACAGGGAGAGAGAATGAGCTTGATATAGCAAAAGAAACAGAGAAACCGAGAGAGCTAGTGGATTTTCGAAACCGTGAGAATCATGCTAGTCTCCCGCACGTCAACCTATGAGCTAGCCAAAGAAAGTGGCGTAAGGAGCTTCACCCTGCCCGAATTTCCGTCTATCAATGGAGGGCATTGAACATGGAGGGCGGCGTGTTCTTTGGGGGCTCCGACTCTAGTTTTTCAACTTCCAAAGTGTTGGGAGAGCAAAAAACGTTTGCATATGCCTAGAAAACGGGCGAGAGAGGGAGTGAGAGGAGAGAGAGAGAGAGGTAAGATAGACCGATAGCGAGAGGGGGTATCGGGAGCCAAAATATTCAAATTAAAAAGGTATCGTGCTCGATCCTTTTCCCAAAATAATCTCTGCACGCATGCTATGATAGCCAGGACTAGGAAGGGCTACGATTCGGGAAAATTCAGCGTTGTGAAACCGCCGGGGTTTTCACGAGATCTGGGCCCCGCCTGGAAGGAGGGCCACTCATCCTCCCCCTCCTGCTCCTCCTCCTTCCAACGCTAATTCCTGAATGGGCCACCGGCTTCTTCTCGGCGGAACCTCCCCCGCCGAGAACTTCCACCCCTTCACCCTGGCCACGTGAAAATATCCACGAAACGTAGCATATCAAAGGGGAATCGAGGATCCGCGTGCTAGAGAGCCTGGCAGGAGCCAAAAATCGCGAGCGAGACAGAGAGAGAGCGAGAGCGAGAGAGAGTGAGAAAGAGAGCGCGAGAGAGAGCGAGCGAGCGAGCCAGCGAGATAGTTTTAAAGTTCAAAAACCTGAAAAATAGTCTAGCGATTGGCTTGTGCATTCTAAAGAACACCCTCTGTTCTTGGGAGGTTCCAAGATTGAGGGCTCGACCTCCGAATCCTCCTCCGAATTCTAGCTGGGGCTCCAATTGAGGCCCGGCGCCGGGTGGAACAAATTGGATGTTGGGAAAGTGACAGGTTAGGCTGACAGAATTCACCAACATCCACACACCCCATCAGCAGCCTCTGCCCCAACATCATCATCGTCCCATTCTTCTCCGAATTTGTTGGGCAGTTTTTTTGCAAAATTTCTGAATCGAGGACACGAGCAATTCTGGGCAATTCAGGGGAAAATTTTAGGGAACATCGAATTCTTAGGCTCAGGAGCAAGTTTAGGCTTAGGCTTATGCTTAGCTTCGGTCTACCTTTGGCCTTGCTTAGGACTAGCTTTCGCTTATGCTTAGGCATAGACACAGGCTTATGCTTATAAGGAGTGCTTTTTTCGAGTCATACGCGGCTTAACCTTAGGCCCATGCTTAGGCTTAAGCTTTCGAGCATCCTACAGGTACAACCCGACACGGTATTTGAGCCATTTTGTAGCCCCAAAAAATGGTCATAGACATCCCCCAGGGGAGAAGATCGTCTGTTGACCATCCACCAAAAGCCAACAGCTAGGCGCGGGTGAAATTCCATCCTCACTCTCTGAGATCGAGCACCGAGCATATGTTCGGCTGATCAGCATGGTTGCCTCGAATTTTAAGGCTATAAGGAGTGAAGAATATGAGAGAGAGAGAGACAGAGAGAGAGAGAGAGAGAGAGAGAGAGAGAGAGAGAGGGAGGGGGGCGAGAGAGGGAGCGCGGCGAGTCATCGGAAATGTTATAAAATCTAGATCAATTAAGATTCGGGCAATGTGCTTGAGTTTTGATATCCGGTGATGCTCCGGAACGCTACTAGGGACGCCCGGAAAAATGTGGCCAAATAAACCCAGGCGGGGTTCATCAGCTAAGGTGCCCCGGGCGAAGTATTGCTATTTGATTGCGGCAGATCCGCAATACTTTTCGAGGCGAGAGAGCGAGAGACAGACAGAGAGTGAGAGAGAGAGGGAGCATGTGAAGGAGAGAGAGTGTGAGAGCGAGATAGCCAGAGAGCAAGAGAGAGATAGAGAGAGAGATGGTTGAGCGAGAAAGAGAGAGTGTGAGAGTGAGAGAGAGCGGGAGAGAGAGAGAGTGGGGGAGAGCGGGTGAGAGAGAGATTTGTCGTGTTTTTCTCAATCTACGTATGAAAATATCTTTATTCCATCCAAAAATCTGCATAATGTGTGTAGTCAAAAGTAACAAAAATAATTCACCGGTCATAACCACATTGTATATCACAATAAACAAAGCGCGCAGAGAAATGTGCATCAAAATTGGTCAAAAATTTGGCTGAAAGTATGGCGGGGGTATTTGGGGAGTGGAACATTGGCTGTTTCAAGGACCTGGGCGGGAATTGTGATATGGCACGGGCCACAAAATACACAAATATGCGAATTAAAAATACATTTGGGGTTACGGTAGAATCGGGGTTGGGTTACTGTAGGTATACTGTAGCTTAAAATAAATCGGTTAGTGCAAAACTGTTGGATTACTGTAGAAATTCGCCATTGGAAAAATGTAAAAAATTACTGCTTACGAAATTTTTCACGCTATATAGCCAATTTTTATTAACCTAGGAAATTCATTTATTTTAGAAAATTTTTGAATTTTGCTATCGCTAAACCGAGGCGGCCGACTGTAGCAATTAAAATTATGAAATCTGCATAATTTGAAATTTTCTTGATAAATTTTAATTCGTAATGACGAAACAAGCATTATTTTTTACGGTAACCCAATACAAGAATTTTTTAGAGAAACCGCGTGTTGTTAGTAGTGAGGCGTACGGAGTGAGGGAGGGGTTTTTGGCACTGGGAAATTTATGGGGTGGTGTATTCTCTAGCGAGGAGCATTTGAGCAAAAGGCTACGGTAGATGTGCGCAAAAATCAAATTACAAAAGTATCAACACGATTTTAAAAAGCCCAAAATCGGCAGCGCCTAGTCGAGAAAAAACATCACCCGTAGAGTAGTGTGGAGAGGGATATGGTAGGCAAATTCAGAAAACCAAAGCCCTTCCCCCCCCCCCTCCCCTTCCCCCTCCAGTTTATAATCCCCCCCCTTCTTTCCTCCCCAATATATAGTTGACGTTCGGCGCTTCAGAATCGTTCGACAATCACGTTCTAGGCGACTTGGGTTATTCCGGGGATACGACAGGGGGCGAAAGGGTACGGTAGCGTACGGTACGTGACGATAGTTAGGCCTGCTTAGGGTCAGCTTAGGCTTGGCTTGGACTTAGCGTAGGCTTCGTTCAGGCTTAGCTTAGGCTTAGCTTAGGCTTAGCTTAGGCTTAGGCACAAAACAAAGGGTAGTAAGCAACGTAATCACGCATTAATGGAACAAATTGAACACACAAGAACGCATGGGCAAATTAGGGAATTTTAGCATAGGATAGATCGAACCGAAAAAGACAGATGGAGTCAGAATCTTTTCAGCATCGAAGGGGTGCAGTAATAGACGAAGGGGAAAGACTCGGTATCACGGCAGATTTTTCAGTAAATCACCTTTAAAACGATACAAAGCACACTGACAACATAGGGATAGTATAGAAGCGGAATCCAGGGTTCCGGAAGCGGACGGCACGCCGGCAGTCTATACCTGGGTCTCGGTCCGTTTGCCCTTTTTCGCGACCGGACGGCCATCACCCGTGATACGGACACCTTGAGAGGGGCCCGGCTGGTCTCGGGCCGTGATCTAAATACGGGAGATACGGTAATTTAGGGCGCAACTTACCAGGCCTGGATACCCGTGCGGTTGCTCCTGGTTGACGACAAGGTTATGTTGGCCGGGCGGGGGCACGAATGAGGTACTCTCCTGAAAAACAGGGCGTTGGCACTGATCATTTGAGACAAACTGACAAAGAGCATAGTTAACAAACTTGTATTTAGACGCTCAAAATTTTATAAAAAAAAATATTTTCAATCCTCGAATTCCAGAAATCTTATTTAAAGGGAAAGTGACACCCAAAAAGAGCGTCTTTATCGATATCTTTCTCTAGCTCTTTTTCTCTGCTGAACCCTCTCTATCTTTCTGGCTCTCGCTCTCTCACTCACTCACTCTCTCTCGCTCTCCCTCTCTCTCTCAAGCCCTCTCGCATCCTCTCTGCCTCTCTATAGTTCTGCCTCTCGCTCTACTTTTCTCTCTCTCTCTCGCTCGCTCTCTGGCTCCTTCTCTTGAGGAACTCGATTTTCACGATTTCCGTCATATTTTTGCTGGTTTACCCCCACAACTCCCTAGAAAATCCGAACTTCTTGAAGATGTGCCGCCAGAAATGTTTATGAAACTTTCAAAAGTTCCTACCCTTCTCCTCGTCACCGGAAACGTCGTCTCCATCGTGGTCAGCATCGGTGGGGGCTCCTGTCTAGGTGTTGGCTGCTCTTCGATTGGTGATAACATCGGATGTTCTATTATTTCCCTATCGACGACCGGGGCTATCCCTGACGACGTCGTCGGGCCGCGTGGGGATTTTCTAAAGAATTTGGCGTTTAGGGGAATTCAGTGAAAACCTACGATCGCATGTTCTCGATGTTTTTGAAGAGTTTGCCCTTGACGATGAGGTCTCCGAATCCTTGGGAGTGGGAGAAGGCATAACCCGAACGGAGGGAGCCACGGACGGAGCGTCGCGTGGCTCTGGTACGTCGGAAGGCCGTTCTGAAACGGGGTATATGGTGGGGTACGACGGTTTGTATAAACGAAAAAGGTTTTCTAGAGCTCTAGCTCTAGCGCTCTCTCTCTCGCACTTTCGCACTCTCTCTCACTCTCTCTCCACTTACTGATCTTTCTCCTTGTCCTCCCTCTGCTTCTTCGGGCTTGGCGGCCGTTTCTTGTTCATAATCCGCAGCCTGTCGCCGAACGTCGGATGGACGTCCTGCCAGAAGAACCGCACCATGACCACCGGCATCAGCAGGATCACGCACACCTGGAAAAATTGAGCATTTACAAAATTTTCCCGAAAATTCAACAATTTTAGTGTATGATAAAGGGTTTATTAAATTTCAGCTTTCCACAATACTCCAATGAACGGCATCACTTTTTGTCGGCATTTTCCGGAAACTCCGAAACACTACCCCCAAAAATATTTACCACACTGCTCGAAAAATACATTTCGACCCCCGTAGTTTGTTTGCGCAGGTGACCCGGATCCCAATGGTGTTCATCCCCCACATTGTGAATGGTGTTCCGGGCCATTTGATGACCCGACAATAAAAATGACAAATAGACACCTTGGCGAATAGACGGCCCCTTGACCGCCGATTCGCCCGATTTCTTTATCCTCTTTTTTTTTGCTGGGAAAAAGGAAGAAAGAGACGGGTAGAAACACCGGATGCACTATCTTGAAGAGGGACAATCTCTCTGTCTCTTTCGCTCTCTCTCTCTCTCTGTCTCGCTATGTGTTTGTTTGCATAAAACGTATCGCGATGTTATTGTTGATTTTTGGGGGAAATTTGAGGGGTATTTACGGTGCGTGGAATCAAAATCGTAAGAAAACTTCAGAAGTGATGATATCATCGGTCTCTATTTTTAGAATTGAAATCGTTCACGTACTGTCACGGTCCCTTTAAAAGAAAGACTTCCGAAACAGTAGGAGGGCTCGGTGGACGCCTTGCGGGTGCGTTGCGTATAGAAAACACCGCTAGAATCCGCGCTGGAGAGACCGCTAGCCGTAACGGACTCGTGACGCTTTGAATGGATCTTTACACCAAATTTCCATTCTAAAATCGGTATCGGGATCTGTCACGACCTCTTTAACACCGAAAAAGCCGACTTTCAGCGCCCATTTCAACGTCCTCAAGTGCTCGAGCCCAAGGTTCAACACAGCACTGTCATTCCCGCTCTCTCTCTCTCTCTCTCTCTCTCTCTCTCTCTCTCTCTCTCTCTGTCTCTGTCTCTCTTTCTCCCTCCTCTCTCTCCCCTTCCTCTCTCTCCCCCCTCTCTCTCTCTCGCTCTCACCCAAAAAATCAACCCCCGAAAAGCTCGACGATAAAAAATGGGCCCGTCGTATGTTGCCGTAGCCCCAGGGCTCTTACACAGCACCCCGTTTCGATCATTCTCGAACGACTGGCCGCTAAAGTGCGCTCAAAAAATGACCACTGGCTGGGCAAAGGTCGAAAAACGGCCATGATATTTTTAGGGAGACTTAGAAGCCCAAAATGTATGTGAAAATTTTTTACATCGGCTTTGCTATATACTAACGATGACCGGCAGAAAGTTTTCTAAACATTTTTTGAAGAGTTCCAAGCCTCAAGAATTTGGCAATCTTGCTAAAAATCGAGAACAATCATCGATATTTCGGCTGGATACTAATTACGGGCAGGAGGCCGTTTCTCGAATTTTTCTATGCTCTTTCAAAGCTGCAGAATCCCTTCCGCATTACCGCCCAAAAATCCGCTATTTACTTTCACGCCTTGAAGTTTATCTGTGTACAAGGAGGGGGAATCGAGCCAACTGGTGGCCCTCAATCCGATGTGTGTATTTGCCACACCGAAACGTTGACCCAATGACCCACAGCTTTTCCTACCCTCTTTCTCTCGCTGAAGTGGTGGCCAACTTTTAGGGAACGGGAATGGCTTGACGGATCTGGGGGGATTGAGTCAGATTGGTTTCCTAAAGGGCACCTGACAGCCGTTGTTTTCGGAGGTCCAAAAGTTTTAAAGGGACTGGGAAGGCAGGGGAGCCTGGAATTTTGAAGCTATGAAACTGGGTTGGGATTGGGCGACTGTAATATCATGTAACTCTATTTGTCCCTCTCTATGTCTCTCTCACTATTTCTTTGTCTCTCTCTCTCTCTCTCTTTCTCCCTCTCTCTCTCTGCCTCTCTGTCTCTCTGTCTCTCTATGTCTCTCTCTCTCTCTCTCGCTCTCTCCTCTCTCTCTTTCTATCGCCCTCTATCAATTCCTCTTCGCCGAGATTTCTCAAAACGCAATACAGTGTGAGCTATCGGCCATAAGGCTCAGGACCCAGCGTCTTCTAGCGTAAAACTCGCACTACGAGCCGCAATTTTGAGCCCGAGGGGATCAACTAGACTGCGCTTTTTCCCCCTCCAAAATAGTTCAGTGGTCAGTTTATCGGATCCTCGATCGGCGACTTTTCCCTTAGAAACCAAAGCCTAAACAATGCCTGGAAAATCGGGAGCAAGAGCTGGAGGCAGACTATTTTATAAACAAACTCAATATGGCCCAAAAAAATATCGTTAATGCGTTAGCTCATCAAATAGCCCCTAGTACCCTCAAATTTCTTCGACAAACAGTCCACCCTCGCTGCCCGATGAGTCAGCCGGGAAAATTGGGTGGCACTGGGTGAAAAAAAAACTGAAATTCCGACACGCTCCAGTTTGCTTTTGCCTTGGTTGCACGCAAATAGAAGAAGGAATATTTTTAGCTCATCTTTTTGGCGATAAAAAGTCAGAATGTTTTAGTACAATTTTTGAAAAAATACCGATCCTAATTCCTGTAAATTCGGGTCAAAATCGATCGCGTTTTAAAAGTGTTATAGATCATTTTGAAGCTCTGAATCTGCTTTATTTTTTTAATTAAGTTTTAAACCTTTAAATCCTACTCCCGTGGAGAGGTACGCAAAAAAAAGATTTTCGAAAGCATGCAAAAATTTTAAGTCCTAAATATTTTTGGTATTTTAAGCAATTTAAGTTTTTTCAAACAATTTTAGTGTAGATCTCAACGAGTAGATGATCCTGGAGCTTGAAAACGTTGAAATAAGTGCAGACAGACACACAGACATACAAACAAACAAACAGAGCCCCAG
Organism: Mesorhabditis spiculigera; assembly: GCA_958295435.1. NCBI lineage: Eukaryota > Metazoa > Nematoda > Chromadorea > Rhabditida > Rhabditidae > Mesorhabditis > Mesorhabditis spiculigera. The sequence continues at coordinate 116,571 of CATQJA010001688.1, read as the reverse complement.
AAAACATACAGTAAGGCAAATTGGTTAGGCTATAAAATTTGAACAAGTATGGGCAGACAGACAGACAAACATACAAACAAACCAACACACAAACAGACAGACAAACAGGAAGAAATTTTAGGCAGACAGATAGACAGACAGACAAACCCGGACCTCCTCCACATCAATCCCATCAAACGTGACATTAGCATCCAGTCATCTTGTTTGTTTCTACGTCCTTCGACCAACGGGGGGTGAATCATCGAATGCGAGAGAGAGAGAGAGAGAGAGAGAGAGAGAGATAGACAGAAAGGGGCGTGGCTTTGGTGGACCATGGTCCCGGCACGTGCCCCCCCCCCCAAGCGATTGACTATAAAGCGCCCCCAAATTCTTTGGGATTCACCAGACAGCCACTATCCACAGCTTTTCTACCTTTCAAGCTTCCCAGTCCCTTTAAAATTTACAATTCTAGAACCACCCTTCAAAAAAAAATGCGCTTCCTCGTTGCACTAGCACTGGTTGGCGCCGCCGCTGCTTTTGTGATCCGTAAGTTTTTATAGAGGGTTTAGAAGGTACTATCGTATCGTGAAAAGTACTGTCGTGTACTGGAAACTATCTATTTACTTTAAAAATATTAGTTAGTCTGTGTAAAATACAGTAATCTTTCAAAAAGCTACGGTAGCATACTTTAATCTTTAAAATATAGTTTAACGTACCCAAATTCAAAAAATATTATTCTAGATTACTGTTGTACTAAAAAATATTACTGTAGCCTAATTTAGAGCTATAAAAGTCTCGACGTACCTTAGAAATTATCCAACGTAGTCTGCCACGAAAAATTACAACTACTGTAAAAATAGATATCTCGAAACCTTTCCTCTAAAATCCACATTTTAGCCCACGAGGACAACCGGCAAAAGCGCTCCCCAACTGACGTTGCCCCGACCGGCGTCGACGTGAAGCCGTGGAAGAAAAACGAGCCCAACCTCCGCCAGATCAAGGCCGACAAGGAACAACAGAAGATTGGAGGTGAGCACGGGGCTTGAAAGGAATCGTCAGCTAGCAATAGGGCCATGGCAGAGCTCTAAATAACAAAAATTCTAGGCTCCGCCGGAATCCGTCGTGACACCCGCTCCGCCGAGTTCGACGTGGCCAAGGACAAAATTGGGGGACAGGCCGGAATTCGCCCCAAGGATCAGAAGATTGGAGGTGCGAGTTTGTGAAAGTTGAAGCCGAGCTTAAGCCTAAGCCTAAGCCTATTAAGTCTGACTTAAGCCCATTTTCTAGGACAAGCCGGAATCCGACCCCGCGAGGAGGAGAAGAAGTTCGACGTCGCCAAGGACAAGATTGGAGGTAGGCGGAGAGAGAGAGAGAGAGAGAGAGAGAGAGAGAGGATCGGGAGAGGGCGATAGAGAGAGGAAGCCTAACAGTTTAATTTTTAACCTTCTAGGAGCCGCTGGAATCCGCCGCGACACCCGCGATGCCGAGTTCAACGTGGCCGAGGACAAGATCGGAGGAAAGGCCGGCATCCGCCCCGATAACCAGGTAAGTGCGAGAGTGAGAGAGAGTGAGAGAGATATCCCAGTAGATGAACATCTTAACCCTATTTTTTCTAGCCGGTGACCGACGTGAAGCCGTGGAAGAAGGACCAACCCAAGGCCCTGTCCGGCAAGGTCAACTAAACCCCTTCACCACCCACCATGACGCGCGAGAATTGCCAAGAAGTCTGTGTAAATTTGTAAATACCAATATTGCTCTATGAAACGGGAATAAACAGCTTTAAGCCCAGAACAGGGAAAGTACGCCACACTCCGAAAAACAAATGTTATGTGGAGCTCCATTTTTCCTGCTCATCTACTTAAAAAATAATGTCTCCCTTTCCCTGTTCTCATGACCAAGCGCACGTGGGATATTTTGTAACTAAAAAAACACAAAAATGAAAAACACAAAAATTAAGTGTAAAGACCGACCATAAGGATGGAGAACCAGAAGTGCGGGGTGGTCATCGTTCGGAAGGCGACGTCGTACGAGATGGCGGACGCCGTCTTGGAGAGGAACGAGAAGGGGAGCGCTGAAAAATTGGTTAATTTTATTTGTTAAAGCTAGGATTTCAAAATTGGTTTTCGGGTTCTGGAGTTCATTATTGAAAATATAGTTAAGGCGGCAGCGACAAATCAAATCTCTGCCTCGCTCTCTCTCTCACTCTCTCTCTCTCTCTCTCTCGCTATCGCTCTTACGCTCTCTCTCTCTCTCTCTCTCTCATTCTCCGTCTCGCTCTATCGCCCTTCTCTCTCTCTCGCTGTCTCTCTCTCGCTCTTTCCCTCTCTTTTCCAATGTGTCGCTGTCCCTTTAAAATCCCAATTCCACGTCCGGAACCCAAAAATTCACCGATATGAATGTCAAACCAAAAAAAGAGAAAATTCCAGAAAAATATGAATGTGAATGCCAAAAGAAGCAAAATTGTCGGTGCTCGCGATCGTCTTAAGTGTTAAAAGTGGAAAATGTGAAATATAGAAATTTTCGGACATTTACGACAATCCCCGCATCGCTCGAGAAGCCAGAGGACGAGTGGTTCGACGACTGTAGGAAAGGTTGAGGAGCTTATTTTAAAGGGACAGGGAAGGGTGGGATTGAGGAGGTTGCATTACGGTATGGAAAGAAAAGATTTTATCTATTGAAGGTAGAATGGTTAGGAACGGATTTTAAAGTTTTCAAAAAAAAGTAAAGGTTATTAAAGGAGCGTGGCAGGTCGGTGGCGATATCATTTTATCTCTTGCTTTCTTACACGATCCGTCTCTATCGATCTCTTGCCCGCTCTCTCTCTCTATCTCTCTCTCTCTCTCTCTCTCTCTCTCTCTGTCTCACTCCGCTACTCTCTCGCTCGCGTTCTCTCTCCCTTGGTGCTCTCCTTATCCCTAACTCGCTCTATATATTGCGCGCTCTCTCTCTCCAGCCTGCTCTTTAGCTTTCTCTAGCCCGAGCTCACGCTCTCTCACCTCTCTCTCTCCCTCTCTCTCTCTCTCCATCTCTCTCTATCTCTCGCCCCCCCTTAAGTAGAAGTGCGTTTGGAGGAGTACATAACCATACAAATCACGAATTTCTCATCCCTCCCTTTCTGTCTCTCAACTACCCACAAATGATATCCTTGATGGCGGTGATTAAATCGCCTGAATACGGGTGAATTAGAGAGGGGATTACTAGTCTACAGTAGTCTAGGATAAGCTACGGTAGTCTATGCTATAAGCTAAATTACGTCTATCGGGTATCTCAAGAAAAAACCAACAACGTACCCTCATAGAAGATGAAGCACAGGGCAAAGTAGAAGATCACCGAGCCCCAGGTGACAATGTGGGTGATCGCTGTCCAATAGTAGGTGTCGAGACAGATCTGAAGAAGAGAGGATAAGGGAGAGCGAGATAGAGCGAGAGACTTAGAGAGAGAGAGAGAGGGAGGGAGAGAGAGAGAGAGAGAGGGAGAAGAGGAGGAGCCCGATGTAGAGGTCGTGCACCTGAACTTTTTGAAGACCTCGCGAAGCCGAGAGAGCGGGAGAGATAACGAGCAAGAGAGAACGAGAGAAAGAGAGCGAGAGCGAGAGCGAGAGAGAGAAAGAGAGAGCGTGAGGAGAGAGAGTGAGAGAGCAAGGGAGAGAAAGCGAGAGAGCAAGAGTGTTACCATACCTGTATTGTCACCACAATAAACAGTGCCGTAAAAGCGGTAAATGCCAGCGCCGGATAATCGTTCATATCTTTTCCCGTATGGTCTACGGCCTCGTAGAAGGCCCCGTATGGCACGAAGAATATCACCAGTGAACTGAAACCAATTACGGCGTGAAATTCACCACTCCCGATACCTAAACATTCCCTGCAGCACCGAGTAGATGAATATGCGCATGTTGAAGAAGAGGTTGTATTGGCCGGGGAGGTAGAGCTTGGGGTATCTGGAATTCGGGATTAAGTTTGGTTTCTTTAAAAGCTAAGGCTAAGCTTGAACTCCTGATTCCGAGCATGAACTTTAAAGGGACAAACAAGGCAATGCTATTCGAGACCCTATGAATCTCTACCTCAAGCTGCTGACTGCGTCGACGTCTTGGTCAAGTACACCCATCGCCATCACCGGTAACGCCGTGAAGAACAGGTTATAACAAGCGATGAGAATCGCGTCAAAAACCGTCTAAAAAAATCATGTTTTGAATTGCCTTCTATCTATTTATCTAACTCTCTCTCTTTCTCTCACTCTCTCGCTATCTCTCAAAACCCTACCTGAGCCGAATACCCGCAGAAGAACGAGAACCAAAAGTGGGTGAGGGTGAAGGCAAAGTTCTTGTAGAAGAAGTAGCTCAGGAATTTGCACATGCGGATGTAGGACCATCTAAAAGAGGATAAAAAATATTCCAAGAGTTTCCTACCTTCCATGCACTAATAGGAGTCGCTCCAGGTATTTGAACTGGCCGATGGAATAGTCGGAGGCGAGGACGGCTTGCATTCCTTCTTGGCCTGGAAAATGGAAGAGACTTCCTTCTTATCTAACTCTCTCTATCTTTTTCTCTATATCTATCGCTCTCTCTCTCGCTCTCTCTCTCGCTCTCCGTCTCTCTCATTCCCTCCGTCTGTTTCTCTCTATATATCCACGCTTATGCGGTCTGTCGGTCTGGCTGTCTGGCTGTCTGCCTGGCTCGCTCTCTCTCGCTATCTCTCTCTCTCTCTCTCTCTCTCTCTCTCTCTCTCTCTCTCTCTCTCTCTCTCTCTCTCTCTCGTTCCTCTCCTTACCAGAAATCCCGACACCAATATGTGCAGTCTTGATCATCGACACATCGTTGGCTCCATCCCCTATCGACAGCGTGACGGCCTTCTTATTCCGCTTCACCAGATCCACCACCTGGGCTTTCTGCAGAGGCGTCACTCGGCAGCAGATCACCGCCTAAATTGCATCAATTTTGGCGCTTACGGTCTAGAATTCGGCACGATACTTCAATTACAGATTATTCTCATATGAGGAAGTTGGCCCACCTGACACTTGCATGCAATCTCCAAGAATGTCGGGGCCAACCGCTCGTTTAACGCAAATCCTAAGGAATCCCCGTTGATGACCAGCGCGACACCGCCTTCACCGGAAGTACCAGGGGATTGTTGGTCGCCTGAAATTAGAATATTCGCTAGCTAAAGCTTTCCCTTTCTCTCTCTCTCTCTCTCTCTCTCTCTCTCTCTCTCTCTCTCTCTCCTCTCCTTCTCTCATTCTCCCCTTCTTACTTACCGTTAAAATTTGCTTCCTCCTGTATCGTCGATATTTGCCGATCTGGACTCCTTGCTGTCGACGTCGGCGGTCGTCCCGTCTACAATCAAATTTATAATTCCAGTATCCTGTTTATTAGGCGTTGATTAGTGCCGTGCAAGTGTCACACACTAATGGCGAGGTGGGTGTGAGTTGGTGCGTCGTGGGGGCACGTCACTACCAAGGACTACGGCTACCGTAATGGGTCTGTACTCCTGCTGCTGAGCCTCGGCCTCGCGGACGTAACGGATGATGTCGTCGATGTAGCGTTCGACGGCCGTCGTGCAGCCGAAGCGGTGGGCGCGGGTCTGTAGCCTGGGGCTACGCTATGCTACGACACGACGGGGTGGGGAGGAGAGGTTGGAAGGGGTGCTAATTTGGAATTGCAGCAATTTTTTGCGCTCTGACACACTTTCTCTCTCTCACTCGCGCTCTCTCACTCATGCACTGTCTCACTCTCACTCTCTTCGAACTCTTTTTCTCACTCTCGAGCTCACTATCACACTACGCTCATACTCATTCTCACTCTCGCTCTCTCGCTGTGCCACTCTCTCACTCTCTCGTCAAGAAGTTCCGCTCAGCGTTCATGCTCCATCATGCGAAAATTCGAAAGTGCAGAAAGTGCCGAATTCCGGTGACTATAGGTGCCGAACCATCACCACCATCACCCCAAAACCACCGCAAGACATGCCAAAATCCGGCAAAAAAAAACTGGTTGAAAAACTTACAGCTGCCAGCGCGGCGTCGAAAGCCCTCCAGGTGTCTCGGAGCTGGACGTCGACCTCTTGCTCGGTGTGTCTACAGGAGTGGGATTGAATCGGTAGAAAAAGGAGCTAAAGCCCCAAAGGGGCCCTAGCTCGCCGGAGGAGGGGGGGCACGAGGTCCAGCAAGAGTCAGAGATTTTGTGGTATGGGGATAAGAGCGAGAGAGAGAGAGAGAGAGAGAGAGAGAGAGAGTGAGCGAGAGAGAGAGCGAGAGAGTGAGAGAGAAAGAGAGAGACATACGTACCCGTCAATCACCATAATCTCGCTCATATCGTCCGTCAATAGGTGGCACGAGTAGGCAATGTTGATGGCCGTTTCCTAAATATAAGGCATTTTTCTACTTCCCCCTCAAAATTTCAAGAAGCTCGTGCTCAAACTGACCGTCTTGTCACCGGTGAGGACCCAGATTTTGATGTTGGCGGCCGCGAGTCTTGCAATAGCCTCCGGAACTCCGTCCTGCAGCTTGTCCTCGATGGCGGTGGCTCCGAGGAGGATCATGTCTGAAGGTTGGTGCATGGAGCGAGAGAGAGAGAAAGAGAGAGACAGAGCGAGAGAGAGAGAGTGAGTGGGAGAACGGGACAATGATACTTCAACTCACTTTTCTCAATCTCCTCATAAACCTCCTCCAGTTTCTGCTCCCGGTTGTACATGTCGATGGAAGCCTCGCGTTGGCGACGCTAAAAAAATGTATTTTTTTTGTGGCAGGGGTATGGAACGCCGTGGGAATAAGTTTCTTATTAAGTAGACGAGTCTTAAATCTATCCCTTACCATCCAATCCTCGAAATACGCATTGTCAATGTCCTTATAAGCAAGACAAAGCGTTCGCAGGCCAATCGCGGCAAAATCGGCGAGATGTTGATTAGTGGCGTCAAGGAGCAGGGGTGATGTTTGGGGGCTCAATCTGAAAATGGGATTCTTTCTCCCTCTCTCTCTCGCTTTCTCTTTCTCTCGCTCTCTGTATCTCTCTCTCCATCTTCTCTCTCTCCTTTAAACCAAATTTATCTCCTCCTCACCTTGCCATGATCATCATATCGGCTCCCTTACAGTAGAGACGGATTTTATTCTGGCTATTCCGGCAGATGACGGACATCCTCTTGCGGTCGTTGTTGAAGTCGAGGATGCAAAGGAGTTCATAGACCTAAAGAAGAAGTGTTTGGGTTTCGAGCTGTGAAATGCCGCTTAGATACCGGATAGTCAGAGCGAGAGAGAAATAGAGAGAGAGAGAGAGATGGAGAGAGAGAGAGAGAAATATCTGGCCCACCTCCTCCTTGCCATTCACCGAAATCGTAATCGACTGTGGTGTTCTGCTCCTGAAGACAAACCCAAAATTCCTGGCCGCAGAAGTCAGGGCGGCCTCGTCGGGTGATTGTGCCTAAATTTGAGGTTTAAAGAGGCCGGGAAGGCAAAATATCGATATAGATCTGTTTTCAGGTCGCGAAAATTACCTGGTATACCAATCGGCCGTTGTCCCGCTCGGGCATGACGGTGTGGCAGAGAGCGAGTAAGCGGAAGAATTCGGTAACCTAAAGGATAGATTTTTTCGTTCGCCCTCTCTCCGCCTCTCGCCCTCTCTCTCTTTCTCTCCCTCTCTCTCTCTCTCTCTCTCTCTCACCTCAAATGTCCCCTTATTGACAGCGTCCAATAGGTTCCAATCGTAGAATTTGAACGTCGGCTCGTACTCGGGGTTGAATTGAAAGTCGACGGAGGGTGTGTTCTGAACAAACAATGAGGATTAAAGGGGGTGTGACAGGCCGAAGCTTACCTCATTAATGTCGAGATAGTTTCCGCGGGCATCCATCGCATCACCATAGCGAACACCATTGATTGTACACTTGTTGAAGGTCATGATGTTTTGGGTCAACGTGCCCGTCTTGTCCGAGAAGACGTATTGCACCTAAAGATGGAGTAGAGGGGGAAAGAGCGAGATAGAGAGAGCGAGAGAGAGAGAGCGCGAGCGAGAGAGCGAGAAGGAGAGCGAGAGAGAGAGAAAGAGAGATCAAGTACATGGCAAAGAGGAGGAGCACGTTCTCGAATTCGGGCTTCTGAACTTCTTGAAGACGTCTTGAAGCCGTAGCGAGCTAGAGAGATGACGAGAGGGAGGGAGTGTGAGAGAGATAGCTAGAGAACGGGAGGGCGTGTGAGAGAGACAGCTAGAGAACGGGAGGGAGTGCGAGATCAAGCACATAGCAGTTAAGAGGAGCACGCTGTAGGACTCGTGCTTGTGAACGTCTTGAAGACGTCGCGAGGCCATAGAGAAACAGAGAGAGAGAGAAAGAGAGAGATTTCTTACCTGCCCAAGCTCTTCATTAAGTGTCGTCGATTGAGCCCTAGCAGCCACCGAATTCTCCCCGTTCTCGTAGAACATCTCCCGGTCGTTGTTGATCCAGAAGGAATGGATAAATCGTATAACCTCCACACTAAAATCCAATTGGAAGAATTGCATCAAGAAGCTTAATCCCCACCTGACATATAGTGAGATCGGCACCAGCGTGTTCAACAGAATGATGTAGGAGAAGAACATGAGGAAGGAGATGACCGAGATTTGCTTGCCCCCCTGAAGTCATTAATGCGTGTTTTTGGATTTGAGGCTTACCTTGTCCGCATCATTCCACCCGGGGATCGAGCTATCCCACGGCAGGTAGACGGTGAAAAATCGGCCGGTGGTCCATTCCCAGACACCGCAGAGAATGGTGCAGATCAGGCACATCGCAAGGAGGAGGAGCACGATCTGGAAGATGGACTCGTGAACTTGTTGAAAAACAGAGAGACAGAGAAATCCTTCAAAACCTACCCCCAAGATCAAGACGTTCAAGAATCGATCCAAGCTCGTCCGCTTGAACTTCGTTTTTCCCGAGTTCATCATCAGCTTCGTGTCCTTGCCGGCGAAGATAACGACTCCGTAGCACCTAAGAACAAAAAGTAATACAAGCTTAAGTCTAACAAAGTACGCCTGCGCCTATATCTCATGCTCACAAGTACGCTAAGCCCGAGCTCCTCTAGAAGCTTGGAGCTAACCACTAAAAACCACCTTACCATCTCGTATTTTTTAAAATACAGCCACGCAGCAGAATATTATCGTTCGTCATCGCCAGCGTCCGCCCTTGCCAGTTCAGCTGACCGTTGAACTTGTCGAGCTTGTTGTTCGGCGCCTCGCACACGATTTCGCCTAAAAAATTGAGTCGAAGATCCAAATAGAACATACCATGAAAGGGTGATATCTGGTCCAAATCATCGCCCATCTCGGCCGTTTCGGCGAGGGCACCCCGGGTTTTCAGGTTCGTCTCCCCGTCGAGCTCCTTCGTCTCGATGTAGCAGATTCCGTGGGGTTCGGAGGTGGACAGGACGAAGAGGTCGGCCTGGAAATCAAGAGGTATTGCTTTCTCTCTCCGGCGTCGGCTGATTTTCGAAATGTCGAAATTCAGAATGCCGAAATTTGACGGTGTCGAAAATTCAGCATATCGATGTCGACATTCTGGTAGCAAATCCTCGACATCCCTCTCACTCTCTCCCTCTCTCACTCTCGCTCCCTCTCTCACTCTCTCTCTCTGTCTCTCTCTCTCTCCACTAACCGCCACGAATTGGTTGCTCATCATCCGGATGACGTCGCCGACCTTGACGTTGTGCCACGGCTCTTCGACGAGGCGACCTCCTAAAAATATATTTGAAAAGGTAGCACTCATTAATGCGACAAAATAACCCTATCCCAACCCAAAGTCTAAGATAATGCGTTGATAAAGTTTAAAAAATTACTCACCTCTGACGACGTAGGATTTCCTATTATTGACCTGCCGATCCGAGATGTGCCGTTGCTAAATGGAATCCATAGCCTTGCCCAACTTTAGCCTTTAATGGTCCTTTAAAGGGCGTACCACATCATCGTAGGCGTCCTTAATGGCCGAGACGGCCAGCACGAAGACGAGCGGAATGAAAGTGGTGTACCAGGCTATGGAGGAGATCACCGGGATAAACTGGAATGGTAAATAGGTATAGTAGAACGCGCACTAATGACATGCTTATAGACGTCCGAATTCACCGTTATTTATTTTTTGTTGTTACCTGTAATATCATCAACACTAGAAAGTAGAAGTTTGCTATTCGCGTGAACTGCTCGAAGAGGTTCTGCGGGATGAAGGTGAGCAGATTGTACTTGGACGTCTTGATGTAGTTGTCCTGAAATAATGGAAATGGGATGAATTCAATTAGGCTAATTTCAACCGAGCTTGATCCGATGCTCCCTTCAAAAAGCTCGTTCTCACCTTATACTTGAACTGTGCATTATACTCCGAGTCATTGGCGCGTAACCGCCGTTCCTCGGCCCCGAGGATGATGCCGTCCTTCTCATTGCCCTTCTTTTTCCGAAACCCGTCCAAACACCCGCACATATCACTCCAGCGCCAGCCAGAATTCTTCTTCTTCCCGTCGGCGGCACGGTCGGCCGGGAATTGGGGGGTTATTCCTGGAATTTCGCGCGTACATTGGTGCATAGCGGTCGCGTTGCGGGGCTAGTGAGACGGGAAATAGGAATACATAGCGTGTACGTTTAGACTCTTCCCGAGCGAGTTTTGGCAGCTTTTTCTTGTTTGGGGAGGCGGAAACCGCAGAATGAGAAAGAGAGAGTGAGTGAGAGAGCGAGAGATAGAGGGAAATATAATGAGAGAGAATGAGTGAGAGTGAGTGAGAGCGAGAGAGCGAGAGAGCGTGCGAGAGAGACAGAGATTGCGAGGGAGAGATAGATAATGAGAGAGAGAATGAGTGAGTGAGAGCGAGAGAGACAGAAGGAAAGAGAAAGAGAGATATGTAGAGAGAGAGAAAGAGAGAGAGAGCGAGAGAGATACACTACCCAATTCTGCTAAAACTTTTAATATATTTTTCGCTGGTTCTAACCTTTTTCTCCTGGTGTACCGGGGGCTGTGGCTGATGAGGCCTCGCGCGCGGGGGCGACGACAGCTGAAAAAAACGTATTTATTACTATTTTATTTTAATTCGAGCAACCGTTAAAAACCGTATCAATCCAGTTTCTCTATGGTCGAAAGCCTCAGAAAAATTTTGGATACCAGAAGCTATCTCAGTTCATTTTTCAAAAAGAAATTTATTTGGGTATTTTCCCCGTTGAAAAGTCTCCCGAAACTCAATTTCCCCATCTCCAGGCAATTTCTACCATTGCACTTGACTGCTATGGACAAATAGTCGACATGTGTATCGGCACGTTGCGTACTGGGGCCCCGAATGGACCCTCAGAAATCAGAAACTTGGAACGGCAAAAAGGACACGACTGGGTTATTGGCTATTAATGACCGGGCCGGGTGTTATAGCGACATTTTCTGACTTCGGAATCGATAAGGGGTGAAATTCTGATTGGTTGGTAATGAAAAAGTTGCGTAAATGAAAGAGAGAGAGAGAGAGAGAGAGAGAGAGAGAGAGAGAGAGCGAGACAAGCGACGAGAGAGACGAGAATGAGGAGAGATAGGATTTTCTACCAAAATGCAGAAGTTCCATAATCCGATAAAAAAATTGCGATAAAATCGGATAAAAATACGAATTTCGATATCTTTCAAATTTCGAAATGCTGTCCAATCAACATTTTTATTGTACATTTTGTTTTTTGATCCTTTTAAAAAAGAAACGGTACCTTTAAAAAGTATTTAAATTTCGAAACGTGTACACCTATTGACAGTCTGCGAGTGGAAGCGATATATGGAGAATCGAGTAGAGCAGTAGAGAGTGGCAGGAGGGGTTTAGTGTCCTCTGCCCCATTCAGGCTTCTCCCCCTTCCCCCCAAACCGCATAATAATAGCCGCCAAATACTCCCGACTGTTGCTGCTCACGCCCCCCAAAAATCGGAGTCACTTTTTAGCCGCCGGTCCGGTGAAAGGGCAACTTTTTAGGGAATTTTTTGACGGTCAAGCTGTGCTGCCCTTTTGCGAGGAATTTTATTTGAAAAATGTGTTTTTTTTCTGGCGGGCTTCAAGTCCAGGGTGCTAGCAGAGAGCCTTGGGGAAATGAAAACCTTTTGGAAATGAGAGCATGCGCTAAAGTTGACTAAGCATACGCAGAATTAGAAGAAGCCTAAGCATACACAACGCACTCGCGACGAGCCGCAACGCGTCCGCGACGCCTGGGTTTCGCCGTTTTCGGGCTTAAGGGAAGCGCACTAAAAATCCATATCAGAGGTCGTCTTTAACATATGCAAAACGCGCACAAATTAGTATCGTCTAGAGGCGTTTCGCGTAGTCGCGTACTTCTACGCCGCACTCCTATGCACGCGCTCATCAGTTGCCTCTTAGAATTTGAGCAAGTTGCCTTTGCTAAGCTAAGGTGCGCTCTGGTCTAGGCTACAAACAAAGTCGAAGCCAAGCCTAAGCCTAGGCCCAACCGCAAGTTCAACCCAAGCCAAGCTGGTACCTAAGCGCAAGCCCAAGCCCAAGCCCGAGTCGAAGCCTAAGCCTAACCTAACCCAAGCCTCCTCCCACTACCTTTTTCGCCCAAAATCGGTTCCGATCTCGCCGATATCGTGCTCTCCAACGTCGACGGGGTGTTCAGCGTCGAGTTGGTGATTGTAGAAATTGTAGCCGAATCATTTGGAATCCTTTTCTGGCCTTTCGGCTTCTTTTTCACCTCTCTTTTCGCCCGTTTCTTGCCCTTCTTCCCGACGGGGAGATCTACAGGTGCGGTTTTGGGCTTCGAACTTGTCGACGATTTTTTCTTCGGTTTTTCAATCGACGCGTTTGTGGGTGAGATTCGCTTCGGGGATTTGCCGACTTTTCGCTTTGATTTTGGCGATTTTTTCGGGGATTTTGTCGGCATTTCCGGGGTTTTTGAGGCGTTGTACATCTCCAGATAGCGTAATTATGGATCCTTGCGTACTCTTGAAAAAATGGAGTAGTAAAAATGTAGTACGTACTTTATCTGAGGCTTAATATCGTAATTACGGATTTTAGCGTACTATTCCGTAGATGTCAGTGCTAAAAATAATATTAGACTTTGTAGTCCGTAGTTGAGCGCAAAAACTAGTAGCGTAATTATGGATTGTTGCGTACTCTTCCCCAAATAAAGTATTGCAGATAGCGTAAAAAGTTGTAGTATGTAGTTTTCCACCGTACGCCTCGAAATTGTCGCCGCACCCGGTGTAGAACTTCGGAATTCGTCAAAATCCCAGGAAACAGAGCCAGAATCCCAGAATTCTGGTTGTGTTGTGTTACAATAATCGGCTGGTAGTCGCTAGATACCGGGCGCGTTGCCGGGCGATCCAAGTTTTTTTTGCGCGGCGCGAGCCCTGGAATTCAGGGGGTGGGCGAGATTCGCTTTTTTGGGTGGATGGTGGGCGCGGGAATGGGGTGGATTTGTGTGATTTTGGCCCGGGAGACGCCCAGGGACACCGAAGAGGGCAACCCGCTGAAGAGCTGCTGGCTTCACCAAAGAAGCCATAAAACCGTGGGGTGATGATTGGGGAAAATGGCTTATATCCGGCACAGCTATCAACGATTTTGGAGCCCTGATTCGACAAGTTGAAGACGTTCAAAAAACGCGCCGCTTTTGCATCCAAGCGATTTTTTTGAAAATGCAAGATTTAGCCTGTTTCCACTAAAATTTCATCTTTCTAAGCGACAAATCGGAAAAAGCCAAATTTTTGGAAATACAGGATTCGCGAAACGCGGATTTTAGTATGCTAAATCTGCTAAAAAATGAAACATTCAAAGAATGAAAAGCGTGTTGTTTTAGACAGAAATACTTTGCAATTTTTGCTTGAATATTAGGGAAGATCAAAACAGCGTAAAGCCACCGAAAAAAGAATTAAAATTAATTTAAAAACGGTAAAGGGGAGGAACTATTTTCTAACGATCTAGTTGCCTAATATTAATACATAAAGCAAGCTTTTTACTAAGCCTAACCGTAAAAACATTACATTTCTGAATAAAAACTACAAAAATATAGATTTTTCGACAGAAATGGCCGATTTTCGACGAAAATTTCCTCCGAAAAAAGGTTTCAAACTTTTTTGATCGTTTTCCACCTAGACCATAGGTAAATTTTACTGAAAACACAATTCAACACTCACAATTATGTCACGATACATTCTCCAACTCGTCGCAAAGTTGCCCCCGCCATAACCCCCCGATAATGCCAAAGAAACTAAAAAGATAACCTTTTTACGTTTCTGGCGTCAAGTTCGAGGATACCGCGGGGCGTCTAATTCCGGGCAGGAAAGAAGCCAGAGAGGGAGAGAGAGAGAGAAGGAGAGAGAGAGAGAGAGAGAGAGAGAGAGAGAGAGAGAGGGAGAGAGAGAGAGAGCGGCCTATGCCATAAGTTGTCAGCTTTCTGTGTTCCTCAAGAAGAAATATAGAAAAGGTCCTCCCAACAGCTAAACGGCCTAAACCCAAGTCCAAACGAAGTACGTGAAGCCATCGGAACGGGGCGCGTGTAACCGTGAGTGGGCGCGACTATGAAAAGCTTGGGCCGATAAAAGTAAGGTGAAAAAAGAGAGGTGGTGGAGGGGTGGATGGGCTATGGGCGGTGTGGTCGCAAATATGGAGAGCAGGGGAAAAGGGCAGAAAGTGATAAGGAGAGTCATACTAAAATCTGCCTAGCTGTCCGTCCGTTTTTTAGTATATTCCGGGTCTATGATTTCTGGGACGTCAAAACTAAATGGTGTCCTTCTGAGGTCTGTATTCTCTCAGGAACTCACACTGTCTAACCTAACCCGTAAAATTGGGCGGTCATCTTTAAAGTAGCGTCTTTTACAACAGGAAAATTGGGCCGGGCCTTGAAGTTTTTTCGAATTCGACATTTTAATTTCGAAAGTTTGAATACGCTGCTGAGACGTTTTTCAGCACCATTTTTTTGGCTAAAATGCGATAAGTTCGAAGGTTAGGCTTAGGCTTAGGTTTACGCCTAGGCGTAGGCTTGGACTTAGGCTTAGGCTTAGGCAAAGGCTTAGCTTAGGGTTAGCTTAGGCTTAGGACTAGATTTAGGCTTAGCTCAGGCTTAGACTTAGGCGTAAGCTTGGCTTAGGCTTAGGCTTAGGCCTGGGCTTAAGCTTAAGCTAAGGTAGGTTTGGGCTTAGGCCTCGGCTTCGCTTAGGATTAGACTGGGTTAGGTTTAGGCTTGGGCTTAGGCGTAGGTTTAGACATAGGCCTAGGCTTAAGCTTCGAGTGCTTAGGCTTAGGCGGCTTAGGCTGTTTAGTCTCCGGAATATGCTGTTTCGGCTGCGTACACTCAGGTTTGGCTTAGGCTTGAGCTTATGTCTCGGCCTAGGCTTAGGCTTACGGTTAAGCTTAGGCTTAAGCTTAGGCTCAGGATTCCAAAGTCAACAACTTAATCACAAAATTTGGATCGATTCAAAGCCATCAAGCCAAACTAGCGGCTGCGGGTGGTAATTAGGAAAGACGATCGCCCCGAGACGCGATCAAGCCCAGGGGCGTTTGCTTGTATTGGCCCGGGTGGCGGGTCCTCTTTGTCACAAATACATATAAGGGGACAGAGAGACAGTGAGAGAGTGAGAGAGACAGAGACATAACTGTCAACACCTAGTGGGGTCAACCACACCGAGGAGTCGGACCCATGAATCATTCCGCAAACAACTCTGCCATCCACCCCGTGGAGTCGACCGCGGGTCCCTCCCAAAAATGGTCAAGGCGATGGAGACGTCATTTTAGGGTTTAGTGGAGTGAAATTACGGTTTTCAAGGGGACAGAGAGAGTGAGAGACGGCCAGAGAGTGAGAGATCATGAGAAAGAAAGAGAAAGAGGGAGAGTGAGAGAGAGCCAGAGAGTGAGAGAGCATGAGAAAGAGAGAGAAAGAGAGAGTGAGAGAGCATGAGAAGAAGCTAGAGAGAGAGAGAGAGCGGTAGGTAGTGAAGAAATAGCTGAGGTTCCTGTTGCGTCTATTTAGAGGTCTGAGCAAGGCTTCAAATTAGCCGAAAAATATTAAAAAATCAACATTCTGCGTGCTTACAAAAATAGGAAACCTAAAACACACTCGTAAGGTCGAATGGTCTATATGAGCTCCACCTAAAAATTGCCAACAAAAAAAATTTCAAAAGGGGAATCCGAAAGCCGGATGAAGCCCGGAAAAATGAATTGCCACTGTGGCAGGGCCCGCGAGCAAACAGCCGTGCTATTGTGGCCATGGCGGGATTGGGCAGGGACCGGGGCCAAAACGTTCCGTTCGTTTAAAGGGGCAGACAAGGTGACCATGGGTTTGGTTGGCTATGTCTTAGGTAGTGATTTAGGCAACGCGTGATACGCAACGCAACGCGTTCAAGGTCTGACGCGCGTCGCGTGTCACAACTGTAAAAAGTTGCTTCTGCAAATTAAAATCGCGCGTAAAACCATATTTACGCTTGCGTTTTCTTTTAAAGGGTTGGCGACATTTGTCGAAAGCGCGAGACAGTGAGAGAGAGAGAGACCGATTTTGTAAGAGAGTGTGAGAGGCAGGGAGAGAAAAACAAAGAGGCTGAGAAACTGAGAGAGATACCGAGATAGAGTGATAGAGAGTGAGTGAAAACGAGAGAGAGAGAGAGAACGAGAGAGTGAGATGAATCTGAAGACCTAAAAACCTTCGTCACAGCCATGGTTTCATGAATGATTTCGCTTGAAAACACCCCGGTTTTTCCCTTATCAGCCGTTTGGCCCTAAGTATGAGACATCGCCGGGTTTACGGCAAAACGGGTTAGTCATGGCGCGGGGCCGCGTCGCAGTTTTGGTGGGCTTTGATTCTTTGCAAAATCCGGCTAGAAAATACATTATTTAACGCGAAATTTAGTTAAAAAGCGCTTAAGCAGGGAAAATGAAGGGGAAAAAGTTAGAAAAATGAGCTGGAAATCTCGGGCATTATCACTTCCCAGTTCCTTTAAAAGAAAGTTTGACTTCGGAAAAGTATAGAGCCAAAATAGAGGTTGAAAGCTTAGGATATTTTAGCTCTATTAAACCCAAAAACGCTTAAATTATGAATTTTTCGGATCTAAAAAAATCATCTCCATGCCATTCTCGTCACCCTATCCCCAAAACTCACCCATATTTCACGTAGGCCTTTTTCGGTCTATTGGTGTGGGTGGTGAGTGGCGTTGCTCTCTCTCTCGCTCTGTATGCTCAGCCGGATGGACGGTTTTCCCGCAAATTCATATCGGGGGACTGCGAACGAATGTGGCCACACACACAAGCCACTCGGCTTCAAACAACCGTGAGGAGCACGAGCTTCTGCAGGGGGTTGGCACCAGGCCAACGGTTTTCGAGATGGGTGAGCTTTGGATAGGCTGGAAAGTCGCAAATGATAAGGTAGAGAAGAACGAGTCAAAAAATAAAACATGATCCGGAAAATTGGTATACATTTACTAGGCATGAGATGAAGCAGCGGTTGGAGCGAGAGAGAGAGAGAGAGAGAGAGAGAGAGAGAGAGAGAGAGAGAGAGAGAGAGAGAGAGAGAGGGAAAGGGAAATCTATCTTTAAACCATAAAAGTTGCAAAGCTTCGTTTCGTTTTGGGAAATACAGAACAACGAGAGAGAGAGAGAGAGAGAGAGAGAGAGGGGAGATTGAGAAGAATGAGCGAGGGAGAGAGCGCGAGAGAGAGTGAGGCGAGAGTGAGAGAGAGATAGAGATAGATAGAGAGAGAACGTTAGAATACTAGCAAAATAACAAAAACTATTAGAAAAAATGTGAAATAACAATAATAGATTTTCAATAGGAATTTCGCGGTTAGCATGCAGATCTCGCGTAAATCTGCCATTTTCATGGTTTTTGGACGTAAAATTTGCTAATAAAAATAGATAATAAAGAAAATGAACCCTCCTTGTTTTCTCGCCTTTTTAAGAGCTTTCAATAGATACCTAAACGATAAAAATCGGACACGACTGCTCGCCGCTAGAGGGGGGGGGGGGGTTTGGGACATCCTGTAGAAATAAAAAATATAATCTAACATACTATAGATGTCCTGAAAATTTTCTGTCGAATCCCTGTCCTCATTAAAACCCTGTCACACCCCCTTTAAAACAACGCCCCTCCAAAAACTACAGCTCCCCCACCCCGCGGGGGAATAAGTTGTTGACGCGGCATGGCGCGCGGGGCTGGAAAAAGCAGTAAAATTGGCCCTTTTTTGGAGTGGGTCCCCCCCCCTTTGGCAAAGACATAGCCATACACCGACACTGGCCCCGGACACACGCGGTGCTAGGAGACCACCGCACTCTCAGCCCAGGTTTTGGGCCACAATGCACAAACCCCAGAGAGAGAGGGAGAGCTCCTTACGACCCAAAATCCCGAAAAAGCATGCGAAAAGTAGCCGGGGAGGGTGAGTCAGTGGAACGGGTGGGATTTTAAAGGGATGGTGCCAGGGGTGAAAATGAGTTTCAAAGGATTGTTCTACAGCTCTATCCTGATTGAGACAGTCAGAAAGATCTCTAGAGATAGATAGACAGACGAAGAGCGAGGGAGAGAGACAGAGCGAGAGAGGGAGAGAGTGAGTGAGTGAGAGTGAGAAGCTAGTTAAAAGTGGTGTTACCAAGTACGGCGATTTAAAGGGACGGGAACGTTTTTCAGGCCCTATGGTTTCCCGCAGCCGCGCCACGCAACGCGCCCGCGCGGCTTTCTATTGCTTACTAATTTACGACTAATTTGCGGCAATCAAGCTGTTTTGCGTTGCGCGACGCGGTTCAGAACAGCACAAATTTTAAGAGCTCCAAATTGGCGTGTGTCCAATTCTAGAAAAACGTCTAGGCCTGAAACCTGAGAAAAGCATGTTCTCCCGGCCTGTCCACGGTATGAGCCGCCTTATTCCGAACTCTGTGATTCAGTGCATTCTGGATGAAATTGACATCTAGTCAGCGGGACAGCGAAGGTATTTGAGGTCGTGGAGTCGAAAAGAGCGAGACAGAGAGAGAGAGAGATAGAGAGAGAGAGACAATGCGTGAGAGCGAGAGAAATAGAGAGAGAAAACAAAAGACTGAAAAGTCGGGAAAAATAGGCGCAGTTAGAAGGAAGATGTGAGAGGGAACGAGAGAGAGCGAGAGAATAGAGAGAGAGCGAATGAGAGAAAAACACGGCCAAACCCGTGATGAAATGCACAAAACCCCATCCAGCGGTGCGCGGGGGCAAAATATCGAATGGCCCAATATTTATTCACCTAGCGAACCCGAGAAGACAGAACCCTCTCTCTCCACCCGTCATTGCCCAAACCCATGGCCCCGGAGGGCCAGGTGCAATTCAATATATCAGTGAAACTGGGCAGGGCACCCAATGAAAAAAACGCGGCTCTGACTTCCGATTTCTTAAAATAAGGGATGTCATTTGAAGCCCATCGAAATCATCAAAAGGAAAATGCCAGTGCGAGATAATAAAGACCATTTTCCGACTCAAACTCTCCGCCAGAAGTGCGTGGGCGTGGTAAAGTACACTTGTTGACTGTGGACAGGTCGCCGGTAGCCGACCCCTCGGGGCGAGTATCGATGGGCTTTGCACTTGGTGGGGGGGGCGGCTCAATTATCCTATGCAAACACCCACCCACCAACTTGTGCTGCTAGCCGACCGCTACTCGACGCGCCTATATACGGAACGGGTCCTAGGAGTCTTAAAGGGTGGCTGCTAGCTTGCCCGGTAATTCTTGAGTCACGAATTACTGCTCTATGTCTCTCTCCTCTCTGTGTGTGTGTCTCTCTTTCTCTCCCTCTCTCTCTCTCTCTCTCTCTCTCTCTCTCTCTCTCGCTCTTTCTCTCTCTATGTGTCTGACTCTCTTGCTCCCTCTCACTCTCTCTTTCCCTCACACACACGCACTCTCTCCTGTTTCAGTTTTTCAGGACGGTATGGAGAAGGAGTGTGAGAGGGTAAGCAAGAGGGAGAGAGATATAGCCAGGAATCGATTAAAAGCTACAGTGATGCAAAATTGATGAAAGCTAAGGAAAGCGAGAGTCAGCGCGAGAAAGCGCGAGAGAGAGAAAGAGAGCGAGAGAGAGGGGGAGAGAGAGGCGGGGGGAGTGAGAGAAAACGCGAATATTTAACGAGTCAGATTTTTAAAGTGATAGGGCTAGGAAGCTAGGAAAAGAAATGCATCAAAAAAACCCCCCAAAAATCTCAATTGAATACAAAATACTGTACGCCCAAAAATGCCGGCGAACAGTGACAAAGTTAGGTGCAAAAATTTCGTTATGTCGAATCGAGGGCCAGCCGGGGCCGAAGCGTGTGGCCCTTTCTGTTTGTGGCCGTCTGTCCACCACCCTTTCGGATGCCTGGACATTTCCGCAAATATCTGCTCCTGCCCCCCTCGACTACGAGACCATACACAAAACGGTGTGCTGCCCTCCGTTGAGTCAATTTTTGTACTGGATGTTAGGTGAGAAGGGAGATCCAGGCCATCGGATAGAAAATTGCCAGTTGGGTTTAAAGGGACTGGGAAGCCAGGAAATATGGGTATATAAGGTTTTTAGAAAATTGAAGATCCGCAAAAATATGCATACTCGGGTAATCATCATTATGGAGAAGTGAGCGGGAGGGAGATAGAGAGGGAGTGAGAGGGAAAAAGAAAGAGGCAGAGAGAACTAGAGAGAAGGAGAGAGACATGGAGAGAGCGAGCTATAAAAATCGTTTAAAGCTAAGATAAACTGATTGTTGGCAGCATTCGAACGGAATCGTGAAATGGCCGGGTGGGGGCCAAGAAGAAGCCCCTCTCCCCCGGAGGAGGAGCAGAGCCACCGGTTCGACACTGGCGGCTCCGAGGGCAAACAGCGGACCCTGTGAACCTGGAACGAGAGATGGGAGAGAGACTGAGGGAGCGAGAGAAAGAGAGAAAGAGAGAGAGAGAGAGAGAGAGAGAGAACGAGAATGCGATAGTTAGCTAGCATCGCTGGGGAACCATTTGATCATTGCGGGGGGATCGAGGTGGAACTGCGAAACCACCGAAAAAGTTGAACTATAGACTTGGCAGTATCAGTCGGATTGGGAAGTGCAAAAAATTACATCGAATGTACTTGAAAACATAAGAATGGTGGATCAAAAAAAACACAACTTTAAACAATATTCAAATACATACAATTAAAAATTAACAGGCTTCAGAAAAATGCAATAACGTTGCCTAAATTTAACCTTAAGCAAAAACCTACGCCTAAGCTCAAGCCTTAGCCTAAGCCAAACCTAAGCCTAACCATAACCATAATTCAAAACCTAAGACTAACCGTAAGGCTAAGTCTAAGCCTAAGCTTAACCTAAGCCTAAGTCTGAACGAAAGCTTGAGCAAAAGCTGAGCCTAAGCCGTAAACTAAGCCGGTTAAGCCAAACTTAGGCAGTTCTAAGCCTATCTGTCCAAATCCATTGATCAATCTCTCAACTGAACTCAACACCAACATTTACAAATCCCCACGCCCTGCCACATTTTCCTTCCTGCTCGCCCAAGAAAAGAAACGGTACCCACCAAACCGGACATTTCGCTGTCGCCGGGCCGTTTTTTGGGCGGAGACGACCTTCTCCATCGTGATCCGCTGGCCGCCTGGAAATGGAAAGAGTACTCTTTCGGACTACCGGTTTCTAGCCTTTTTCTAATCTTAAAAAAGCCGGAAACTGATCAGGCATTCAAGCCATTTCAAGTTTTGAATTTAATATTTTAAAAACTCTAGTTTTGAGGTCTTGGCGGGTTTTTGAGGCGTCACCCACCAGAAGACGTCGACGGCAGCGTGGATTTTGCCTTTTTGTACATATCTAAAAAAGCTGGTGAGTGACAGAGAGGTAGAGAGAGAGACAGAGAGAGAAAGAGAGAGCGAGAGAGAGGCAGTGATAGAGGCAGAGACAGCATTATTTCCGCTAAAAATCAGGACAAAAAGCTCACATACAGCCAATCAATAGGTCCGCAAAAGGTCTGTAATACAAAGCTTCGCCGGCGGCCCCCAACAAATTCGGGCATCAATTTCCTCCGGTAATACCCAATTTGCCGGGGTCCGTTTTTTCGCGGGCCCCAGGGAAAAGCCCATCGTACGACAATAATAAATCCTTAATGGGTGGGCACGGGTGACGAAGAGATGTTTTAAAAGGCCGTTTGCGAGTCATCCGAACAAGGCTTGGCACAGTTTTTTTCGACCCCGTTTTTTCGACGCCATGTGAAAGAGCATAGTCGAATTAGTAGGGCTGCATAGTTTTGCAAGTTTAAAAAGTTTAATTTTGGGGCTTAAATGACCGTTAAAGTTGCCTACCCCGAAAAACTATCTCGGAGCTCATTGGGCGGATCTGCATGAAACCTCGGGACAATACCTAATTTGAGGCGCTGATCATTTTTCTAATACATTGCGAAGCACGAAAATGACCGGAACATAGGAATATCGCGTAGTCAAAACAGTTTTTCTGGGTTTTCGTCATGATGGAAAGTTTGCTGTAAGCTGAAAGTTATATCAAAAGATGCGCAAAAAATTTCTGCATCGAATGGTGTATTTTTTAGGATGCAGCCAGTTTTCCATCAGGTCGAAAAATTTGATATACTAAGCCTCAGGTACAAAAATTCAAAAGTTGCAAATATAAAAAACGTTGCCTGGTTTCTAGAGACGAAATCAGACCGATCGCAAAAAAGAGCAAAAAGAAATTCGGCTTCTGAGAGGGGGCTGGGATTGAACTCGGGTCGTTCGCGTGGGACCTGGCGGCGCCCACTAGTCCCCGTCCCCCGTGCCCCCCAGGCGGACCATCGCGGGTTCGATCCCGCAAATCGCCAGTTCCGCGTAGGAAGGGAATTTCTTTTTGCTTTTTTTTGCTTTTGGTTTTGGCTAGTTTTTATATGGGGCTCTATTTACTTATGATGACAAAGAAGTTTTCTTATACATTTTGAGATGGTTTCTCTCGATTCTAGAAAAGCTAATTTTTCGACATGATGGAAAAGTGGCTGCATCCTGAAAAATACACGATTCGATGCAGAAATTTTTTGCGCATCTTTTGATATAATTTTCAGCTTACAGCAAACTTTCCATCATGACGAAAACCCAGAAAAACTGTTTTGACTACGCGATATTCCTATGTTCCGGTCATTTTCGTGCTTCGCAATGTATTAGAAAAATGATCAGCGCCTCAAATTAGGTATTGTCACGAGGTTTCATGCAGATCCGCCCAGTGAGCTCCGAGATAATTTTTCGGGGTAGCCAACTTTAACGGCCATTTAAGCCCCAAAATTAAACTTTTTAAATTTTCAAAACTATGCAATCCTACTAATTCGACCATGCTCTTTCACATGGCGTCGAAAAAACGGGGTCGAAAAAAACTGTGCCAAGCCATAATGGGGACTGTTCGAGTGGCCCGCGGACGGCCTTTTAATGATCGGCGAAATTTTGAAGCAATCTCTAGGCTGCTAGCGCAAATAAATCGCTAAAATGGTTTTAAACGTCAAGAATACTAAGATTTTAGCAATAGTTTTTAATAATGCAACATTGATAATTTAAAACCTCAAATTATCCCTCGAAAATCGATGCGAATTCGAGTTTGTTTCAAGAAATATTCCCACCACACGGCCACCACCACCTTTTTGCGCTAATGGCCGTGGGGCGGCAATCCTGGGGACCTCGTGGTAATTGATATTTTGCGGCCCACGGGCTCGATTGGGAAACTAGAAAGCGTGATTTGTTATAATATATTTTTTTGCAAGTTTTAAGGAGTTTTTTTATCGAGTTTTTACACTGGAACGATCAAAAAAAGCGCAAAAATTTAAAAAAACGATAATTTTGTATTTTTTAAATAAGAATTTGTAAATTTCTGCGTTGGGGATTGTAAAAACAGCTTAGAAAAACTTCCTTATATTACAATATAAATCTGGAGTTAAAGAAAACTAATGAAAATGTAGTTTCGTGCCCTGATACCCCCCCCGCCCGTAAATGCAAAAGAACCCCATAGATAACAAAAACCGTCTTGCAGGTCTCTTTATGCATAAAAATAATTGAAAATATTTCTATTTATTTCTGATGCCGTCGATAACCGCGAAAACCAATCACCAAGACGACAAAATTGGAAGCAATGTCGGCCCAAAATTCCGAACAACACAGCCGAAACCCCAAAATTACAGTAGAACCCTCCAGGACTCCGGGTTTCCGGTGCCTAGCCCCCGGAGGTATCGATGGCAACTGGCTACAAATTTGTCGAGTTTTTGAAAGAACAATTATCGCCGCTTCCCCCTGGGGGCAGAGACCCAACCAACCACCGGGGCCAACCCGCTCATTACCCGGCTTGACGCTCGCCCCCGACAAAACTCTTTTTTTTTCATCTCAACTCAGCTGAGTGATCGTCAAAAACCGCGCAAGACTTAGTTAGGCTTCAGCGATCAGCTTTTTTACGCTTAGGCTTAGGCTTAGGCGCCCACAAGCTCATAAAAAGTATAAAATTATCGGGTTTCTGGTCAAAAATCCATGAAAATGGTCCAAAGAAGTTTAAAAAAGCTTTCTAACTATCAAAATATCATTCCAAAAGGGTTAAAAATATCAAAATATCAAACTATCTGCCATCAAAAAGTAATGAAAACACTATAAAATAAATTATATATTATCAACAGGTAAAAGATAATAGCCGGGAACAAAAATTAGTTACCGCGGCTAAAAATCCCCTCTGCTAACGGTCCAGTACCCGGGCAAGAGCTGGGGGTAAAAACTATTTATTCGAATCGGTACAATATCAGCGAAACACGTGGTGATGAATGCGTTTTTTTCTCTAATGTAGTGCTTCAGACGTCCGCCGGCTGCTGCCCGGAAGCATCGGATTGCTGCTGCCGCGGCGCTACTGACTAAAGTTGAAAGTTTTACAAATCCAATAACTCTGCTGCATTCTTTACCCACCTTGTGGCGACCATTCGAATCCAGCTCTTCGCTAAAAAAAAAATTTTCTAAAGCTTGATTGCTCGACCAACACGTTGAGATAGTAGCAGGACACGAAGAGAAAGATCAAAAACGCCACCAGCGACATGACGACAAAACTCGTGGCTGAAAACATGGCTTAATCATACCACATCTGTGTTTAAAATCGGCTTTTCTGTTCGAAAACACTGTTTAAAAACTGCATTGAAAAGAAAGACAGGTTACTATTAAACTAGCGATTTTTTTCAAATTTGAGCTATTAAACTTTTTCACAACACTCACCGAGAATCTGCACAACCATATTGTCGCCTGGATCGAGTGGGTAGCTGGGCACCAGGCAGAGGTACTAAAGAATGACAAGTTCACGAGCTAAGGAAAACTCTCAAACCATTTCCAATTCTTCCGCTGTGCAATTCTCCCTCAGGGGCACGCAATCGCTCTAAACGAGCTTGATTTTCACGTATTCTGTCTCTTTATGGTGTTAATGCCGATCTACAGTTAATATTTAGGGCGTAAAGTTTATTTTACCGCCTACCAAATTTCAGATCGCGACTAGCCATTAGTATACAGGGCTGTGAAATATATGAAAATGTTCGCCTTGTTCCGTAGAACCATAGCTTCCTCGACAGAAAGGCTTCATCTAAAATTTTTCGAGGCGCAAAAGTCGGGATCGCTGCTGCGGGTAAGCTAACTTTTAATTGGCTGCGGGTTTTTAACACCGCTTACAGCTCTTCGTTACTATAAATAACCCGTAAAATCGATACCGACATTATCTACTCTGGTTCGGCCGGCGAAGGGGCCGGCGAACCTTGGGCGAAGGGGCCAGGCCGGTGGGCCGGCCGGTTCGCCGAACCTGGATTGGCGAACCGGCCGGCAAACGTACGTTCGCCGGCGAACCTCGGCGAACCTGAGCGAGCTTTTAACGGCAACCCTTATTAATATATGAAAATTAAATTATTAAACGCTTTCTGCGTGTTGTTTCTATGGTTTCTGCTTCCGGCAACGACAACCGAAGTGTAGACGAGTAGAGATGCTGGAAATACTTGGTTTTCCGGTGTTTTTGGCCTTCGTAGCCTTTGAACCTACTTTTCCTCGGATAAAACTACTCTGCTATCAATTCCTACTTTGAACAGAGCGGTATTGTTAACTACTATAACTTACGAGCCATTACCACCATTCGTGATGTCGACAGCAGTTGTGCATCCCATCTGCGAAATCTAGGACGGAGCGTTCTTTCGATAGCCTTTTATTATTTTGAAACAGCTTGCCTGAATTAATCTTTTAAAGAAAATAGACATTTTCGATACAGCAAGAATGTTGCCAGTTACCTGGATTATGAGTAATTAAAATCCTCCTCTTATGCCCTGACAGCCTACCTGTGCTATTTAACCTCATATTGCGTAGTAGTCGCGCCTACTTTGTAAAATGGTTCTGAAATTAACTTTACAAGTTAGAAACTCTAAGTGGGGTAATTTTGTAAGAAAAAAATGACCTAGAAAATCCCTTTATCGACCGCAAAATAAAGTCTAACAACAATCAAACCTTTTTCATAAACCTATCGCTTTGCCGGTTGCGCCGTTACGCACCACGAAGCGTATGGTAACCCTAAAACACAAAGAATAGATCGACTTCAGCATAAAAGTAAAACCTACACTACCTATAAACCTAAACATCGACTTAAAAAGTTTAGGTAGTCAAGTAGTAGCCCGCTCAACAGCCTAGATTTGAATTAAAGGTAAAACTAACCGAAGATGACGTTGTTGGATGCCATTCTCGTCTTCAAGCTTCTGGAGGTAGCGTTCACACTGGTAGGACTGCCTATAAAAGATGAAATCCATAAAAAAATATAAAGATTTACCAGTTACCAACGATTCCTGGATTTCAGGATCAGTGTGCTAAACAGATATCACCTAAAGATTACAATAGCAATAAATATAAAAGTTATAAAAGATTTTACCTTGTAAACAGCACAATTTATAATTATTTTTTGTTTTATTGCTTAACAGTTCAAATCTGCCGCATTCGCCGCAACCGCGCGCGTTGCGGTTCGCCGGGCCGGTTCGCCGAGCCGAGATTTTGCCCCAGGTTCGCCCAGGTTCGCCGCAGGTTGGCCGGCCGGTGTGCCCGGCCAGGATCGCCGGCCCCTTCGCCCATCCTCGCCGGCCGGTTCGCCAGCCCTCAGGGTGGCCGGCCCCTTCGCCCGCCGAACCTGGATTGGCGAACCGGCCGGCAAACGTACGTTCGCCGGCGAACCTCGGCGAACCTGAGCGAGCTTTTAACGGCAACCCTTATTAATATATGAAAATTAAATTATTAAACGCTTTCTGCGTGTTGTTTCTATGGTTTCTGCTTCCGGCAACGACAACCGAAGTGTAGACGAGTAGAGATGCTGGAAATACTTGGTTTTCCGGTGTTTTTGGCCTTCGTAGCCTTTGAACCTACTTTTCCTCGGATAAAACTACTCTGCTATCAATTCCTACTTTGAACAGAGCGGTATTGTTAACTACTATAACTTACGAGCCATTACCACCATTCGTGATGTCGACAGCAGTTGTGCATCCCATCTGCGAAATCTAGGACGGAGCGTTCTTTCGATAGCCTTTTATTATTTTGAAACAGCTTGCCTGGAATTAATCTTTTTTAAAGAAAATAGACATTTTCGATACAGCAAGAATGTTGCCAGTTACCTGGATTATGAGTAATTAAAATCCTCCTCTTATGCCCTGACAGCCTACCTGTGCTATTTACCTCATATTGCGTAGTAGTCGCGCCTACTTTGTAAAATGGTTCTGAAATTAACTTTACAAGTTAGAAACTCTAAGTGGGGTAATTTTGTAAGAAAAAAATGACCTAGAAAATCCCTTTATCGACCGCAAAATAAAGTCTAACAACAATCAAACCTTTTTCATAAACCTATCGCTTTGCCGGTTGCGCCGTTACGCACCACGAAGCGTATGGTAACCCTAAAACACAAAGAATAGATCGACTTCAGCATAAAAGTAAAACCTACACTACCTATAAACCTAAACATCGACTTAAAAAGTTTAGGTAGTCAAGTAGTAGCCCGCTCAACAGCCTAGATTTGAATTAAAGGTAAAACTAACCGAAGATGACGTTGTTGGATGCCATTCTCGTCTTCAAGCTTCTGGAGGTAGCGTTCACACTGGTAGGACTGCCTATAAAAGATGAAATCCATAAAAAAAATATAAAGATTTACCAGTTACCAACGATTCCTGGATTTCAGGATCAGTGTGCTAAACAGATATCACCTAAAGATTACAATAGCAATAAATATAAAAGTTATAAAAGATTTTACCTTGTAAACAGCACAATTTATAATTATTTTTTGTTTTATTGCTTAACAGTTCAAATCTGCCGCATTCGCCGCAACCGCGCGCGTTGCGGTTCGCCGGGCCGGTTCGCCGAGCCGAGATTTTGCCCCAGGTTCGCCCAGGTTCGCCGCAGGTTGGCCGGCCGGTGTGCCCGGCCAGGATCGCCGGCCCCTTCGCCCATCCTCGCCGGCCGGTTCGCCAGCCCTCAGGGTGGCCGGCCCCTTCGCCGGCCGAACCAGAGTACAATCCTTTCTATTGCAATGAACCGGCCGGCCCACCGGCCTGGCCCCTTCGCCCAAGGTTCGCCGGCCCCTTCGCCGGCCGAACCAGAGTAGATTTTACCCGCTGCTCGGCGAGGCCGATCATGCACATCGGTGGGCCAGTACAGTTGCGCGGCCTCGGCCTCCTGCCCAGCTCGTCATCGCTGCAGTTCCGCCCGTTTTCAAACGACTGTGACGGCTCCCCATTTGCCGAAATCGCCGTGGCATTGACCTAAAAATGTTGTAAAACACATAAAAAGCTTTACCGTCGTTCCGTTCGTCCCGTTCGCGCCATTCGCCCCATGGACGCCGACATGTAGGGCAGCGAAAAGCAGCAGCAGCAAAGCCTACAAAATTTTATATTTTTTCATTAGGCCCACCATGCAAGCCAGAAGCTTTGACGTGTAATGAGAAGATTACCTCTGACCGTAATCAGGTGTCAGATGGAAATTTCGCTTTTTCTTGTACTAAAAATAATTTTTGTGTTTTTTACAAGGCTTCTTTTAAAAATTCTTTTTGAGTTACTAGTTGCTGCTTTGCGTTTTTCCTGTTCCCCACTGTTCTTTAATATTTTAAAAACACTTCCAGATCGAAAATTTAATCGCAAACGGGCTTTCTGCCCCCGCACTTTTTCCCAGCCCTTGTTTTAAAAAAACGACTTATAGGTCACGTCATCCTCTCATAATAGCTATCCTTCAGCCATGAATATATTGCCAGAAAGCTGGAACCACCGTTCCTTTCCCCCAGCGAGCCCGCGAGCATTTATTGACCTTCCCGGCGGCGGCATTGCGAAAGCCTTTCCTGCGCTTTTAGCCGGCCCTCGCATCCCACTCTTCCGCTCTCCCCTCTTTTCCTTAAAGCTTTAATTTCTTGTTTACAGGTAGTCCTGGCCGGCCTATTCACCGATGAACTTGAAGCAGCTCGCTGCCGAGAGTAAGCCATTACCTTTCCTCATTTATTTTTGTTCCAGAAATCCTTGGCGAGGTGCTGCGCCCATTGAAAGATGTAGGGCGTCTCAAAATTCTCGTGGTCGACCCGTTTACGAAGGAAATGCTGTCGGCCTGCTGCACCATGAGCGATGTGACTGCTGAGGGAATCGCGACAAGTTGGCGGCTTTATAGCTCCGGCCAAGCCTTTCTTTAGTCGAGGACCTGATGAAAAGCCGCGAGCCGTTGCCGAGCTTGGAAGCCATATACTTTCTTTCGCCGAGCCACGAGTCGGTGAGTAGTTTTTTGTTTTTTCTACAAGGATTTTTAGGTCAGTCGCCTAATCGGCGACTTCGCCTTCCGCACCCAGTACCGAAGCGCGCACGTTTTCTTCACTGAGGCCTGCCCCCGATGCGCTGCTCAACAACATTGCCAAGTCGACGGTGATGCGCTCCATCAAAACGTGCAAGGAGCTCGGTCTGGCGTATATTCCGTACGAAGCTCAGGTATATGCAGAGTTGGCTGTTTGTAAACGTTAGATTTAGGTTTTCACGCTGCATCTTCCCGACACCATGCCCAAGTTCTTTCCCCCGCAAAAATCTGAGGACTTTTGGGATCGGATCGAGATGATCGCCGATCGGTTAGCGTTGTTGTGTGTGGCAGTGGGCGATATCCCGTCCATCAGGTAAATTTTTCGGAGGAACTGTGCGAAATTTAGCCAGATTTTTACCCAGATTTTATACTTTCACGATATTTTTAGTTATCGCGAGGCATTTACTCGTAACATCGAACTTGCGCACCTCGTGGAAAACAAGCTTTCCATCTTGCGCAAGGAGAACCCGTCGCTCGGGGCTGCAGATCCGGAAAAGATCCAGCCAGGGCTGATAATTTTGGGTCAGCTCTCTTTCTTGTCAAAGCAACTTTTTTTTCAGATCGCGGCTATGACCTGACGACGCCGCTGCTTCACGAGCTTACTGTGCAGGGCATGGTCCACGATTTGTTGCCAGTCGACCGGGGCGTTTACATGTATCAGGATGGAAACGAAAATCCGAAGAAAATGGTATTTTTCCGGGATTTACGATAGTTTGATTTAGCTGGTGCTTGATGAGAACAATGAAGAGTGGATGGGCACGAGACATTCGCATATCGCGGACGCGTCCAAATTAATCAGCGGCAAACTGAAGGTATGATGCATCTTTTGGCTTAATTGTGGTTTTCAGGATTTAGCAGTGGCTGACAAGGAAACGAAGCGGGATACGCTGAAGGTAAATTTACGAAACAGCTAGAAAGAGCTATTTTAGGATTTATCATCGCTGATCCGGACTGCGCCCGAGCAAAAAAAGAAGCTGGATCGGCTGGCGGGCGTCATGTACATGATCGAGCAATGCATGGCGCGTTATTCGTCCGGCGTCGACTTGTTGTGTCAAATCGAGCAGGTTTTTTGTTTTATAAAAGTAGCAACCGGCTCTTAGGACCTGGCCACCGGCGCCGACACCCATGGCGAGCCCCTAAAAGACGCGCAGCGGATGATTCTCGGTCCGTTAGCCGACCCGAAAGTTCGGCCCGAAGATCGACTACGCCTACTGTTGCTCTACATTCAATACTGCGGAGGTGCGCTTTGAGAGTAGCTATAATGCGCGCAAATAATTTAGGCGTGACCCAAGATGGGCTTCAAAAACTCGTCAAGCATGCCCAGTTCCGTTCCACGGAGAGCGACATCATCAAGAATATCGAAAACTTGGGCCTGACTGTCGTGTCCGAGGTATTTCGTTATTTTGCGAAATAAAATTGCGCTTGATCAGTTCGTGCAATCGGGTGGTAAGCTGACGGCGCGACGGGAGCGCCCATCGACGCCGGTCTACAACACGAGCAGGTACAGGATTTTTGCGCCATCTTTTTCGATGCTTCCGGAAAACAGACTGGCTAAATAGCCCATTAATGGCCGACTTCAGTTCTGAACGATTCCATTTTTGGAAAATGGATATGCCCGATGGTGGAAAAAAATCAAACATCAAAAGCTCCGTGGCGTAGACGCCCGGAGAGACTCGAAAGTTCGTTTTCCAATTTTGGAAAAGCCGCTTATTACGAGAGATTTTATTCTCTATCGAATAATTTTTGTTTCGACTTGAAAAACGTATTTTATCTTAGATGGGTCCCACTGCTCAAAGACATCTTGGAAGACGCGCTAGATGAGACAATGGACCAGAACGTGTACCCGCATTTGCCCGGTAATTTTTCAGGATAGCCATCGAATTTTTATTGTTTAGGAAAGCGCGTCTCCATCAGCAGCCAGGTTCCCATGTCCGCTCGCTACGGCCAATGGCATAAAAAGAAACCGGACAATGCGTTGAGGTGAGACAAGCCTTGTCGCATCGAAATTCCTTGCTTGTAGCTCGGGACCCCGTCTAATCGTGTATATCATCGGCGGGATGACGTATTCCGAGATGCGCACCGTTTACGAAGTATCCCGCGAAAGGAATTGTAGTATCCTGATCGGTACGTTTTTATGCGCTCATTGTAATCTATCCTTTCAGGCTCCGACCAAATCATCACACCCGATTCCTTCCTGAATGAGCTGGCCGCGATGAACCGCAAATCGGCCCTGCACTTCGAATCGTTTATCCGATGTACTGTCGTCGATGAGCAGGAAAGCCAAGTTTAAACTGTAGTAATGTGATAGAATAGCGTTATTCCTATCCCGATCTCTTCACCACTGTGATTCCTGCAACCCACTTGCTTTTGCGACCGAATAAAGTTTTACGGTATTAAAATTTATAAACGGGCTTGCACAGCTATAACAAATGTAACAACGGTACTTATAAAATTGCACAATCGCTGCACGTCAACACTCAAAACAAAACAAAAACAAATTGATCGATACTCTAGATTTAGAGGGTGACGGAGAGGGATTGGCCGCGAAGGGATTGGACGTCGCTCGTGGCATGCACAGCTGATCCATCAGGCAGCGTCAACTTCAGAGCGCCGCTCCAGAGGTTTAGTGCAGATCGGACCTAAAATAAAGGTAAGCTGCGGATAAGGACTCTGTTTTACCTCGTAAACCAGATCCGAGTATTTTGTCAAACGCTGTTCCCCGGCGGTCAGGCGCAGGGTGAATGAGGTGCCTTTGTGGCTGACGGTGACGCTGTCATCTGAGGCAGTTGCAGGAGCCGATGAAGTGCCGACCAGCCACAACTAAAAGAAGAAAAGTAGCGAACGCCTTTAAAAACTGCTTCCAAAGATTTGCTTCCGGAAATCCCCGCCGTATTTTTTCCTATTTGAACCGAAAGCGCAAACGCCCCCAGATTACGGCCCTGGCGGACCACGGGGACTCCCTAGAAAATGACCCTGAGCGAATCCCGGAAATCCTAGCCGAAAACTTCGCCAAAGTTTTTAAAGTTCCACAAACCGGCCAAACGCCAACTCAAATTGTTTGTGAGGCCCAGGAAGTCCTCCACCCTTTCCTTTTTACCCTCACGAAATCCAAAAAAGCCCTGGAGCTCTTAGCCCCAAAGATGCATTGGACCCCGGAAAATTTGCCCGCTCTGTTTTTGAAAAAGTGTTCCTATACCCTCTGCCATGCCCTTTGTCAACTATTTAATCTTTCACTGCTTGCCGGTAAAGTGCCTTCGCAGTGGTTAACTTCCCAAATAGTGCCCATTTTCAAATCTGGTGACGAGACTTTGCCCCAAAACTATCGCCCAGTAGCTTTAACTTCTTCTCTTTGTAAACTGATGGAGATTGCCTTAAAAACTAAGATTGTAGCTTTTCTCGACCAAATATCGTTTTTCTCGCCAGCACAATACGGATTCCGAGCTTCGCACTCCACCACTGCGCAAATGTTACAAATGTTTCATCAATTAGCAAACCGAATTGACCAAAAAGAAGACCCCATCAACATCTATTTCGACCTAGCAAAGGCTTTCGACACAGTCCCTCACTCCCTTTTTTGATACAAAAGACGATTCGCATCGGCCTCCCTAAAACTCTGACCTCCTGGCTAACAGCCTATCTCACAAATCGGCAATTTTTCGTTAGAGTAGCAGAAAACGAGTCACAGATTAGGCCTCAACCTTCCGGCGTTCCCCAGGGCAGTGTCCTCGGACCTTTACTATTTTTAATTTACATTAATGACCTACCCCTCTTTTGGAAAACAATCCGCTTATCTTTGCTGATGACCTAAAAATTTCGGCTAGTGTCCCTCGTGACTCTCACCGGGCTGCGGAGGTCTTTCGCTCCCTGCAAAAAGACATTCGCGCTGTAGAGACGTGGTGCCATGAAAACTGCATGTCACTCGCCCCATCAAAGACTTTTCTTCTCTCCTCTTCCCGCAACATTCCGCCCCTCTTTTTAGGACCATCGCCTATTAAGGAAATGCAGTCAATTAAGGATCTCGGAGTGACCTACGACAATAAGCTGAAATTTAAACAACATATTTCGAATATACGACTCAGCGCATCACGAATCTCGTACCTTTTAATCAAACGTATCCAGGTCCCAAACATCGCAACATATAGGCGTGTTTTCTGCACTTTAGTTAGGCCAATTTTGGAATATGCCAGTGAGGTCTGGTCCCCGGTTCAGAAGTGCCAAATCAACGAGTTAGAAAGCGTTCAGCGCAAGTTTACTCGTTTCGCTTTACTGAAACTCTTCCCAAACTCAACACCCCCTCCTTATGCAGACCGACTAGAAATTTTCTCACTTCCCACCCTAGAACAACGTAGGATAGAAGCCGACCTGGCAACTTGCTATAAGTCTCTATTTCTGCCAAATTTTCCCTGTAAGCTGTTCCAACTATCAGATCGTCCTCCCCGAAATGCACATCCTTTTCAAATCAGACGGACCCAAAGCGTCCAAGGTTTCTCGCGCGCTTTTTTCTCACGTAGGGTCATAAAGCTTTGGAATCGGCTCCCCCGGTCAGCTTTTCGTGCGGGTACCGCAAAAATCTTTCGGCGAAACTTGCAAAATATGGATCTGCAGAGCACCCCGTTCAGCGTCATATGACCCGGCCCCATATTCCCCCCCCCCTTCTTTCATTTTTATCCTGCTCTGAAAAATTTTTGATTTCAAACCGCTTATTCAATAACATGAATAAAGTATACAATAAAAAAAAAAAAAAAAGATAATCAATCCGAAAACCCCCTACCAGGAATCATCATTTTTTGTGATTTCTAGGCGGCCCTCCATGCTATTTTCTACAGCAGCTTATTTTCAAACAGTAAGTACATAGAATGATTCAATCAATAGTGCGCGGCACTACTTACCCGAATTTCTCCAGCATCCTTGATTTTCGTCAAATTGTCCGGCAATACAGCTGCGGCCTTTTCCGACTTCGGCAAAGCCTCGAACACCAGTGGCGTATTTGTGGCCTAAAAGGAAGTAAGCTTTTCCGAAAGCTTCAGTCTACCTTTCCACGTTATCCTTGTGCGCTTTGAGAACGGTTGCCAACTTGCAGTCTGGCGGGCTGATGGTGCAGTAGATCGTCGCCCGGTCGCTCTGGATGAGCTTGGCCTAACCGGGAATATTTCGTCAACCTCAATAACGTACCGCTTTGCGCAGCTTGTTGATGCGGTTTGTCACCTCGCGGGCAAGACCCTCCTCGACCAGGGAATCATCCTCGGATACGTCCACAACAATGATGGTCTAAAAAAATTCAAGGATAGTTTAAGGAAAAAAGGGTACATTGGCATCCGAGTGATATTCGTGATGGCTGGCCTGGTCGTCGCCAACGCCACCGTATTTCACCGTCACCTCTTCAGCAGTCAACTCGTGGCCCAGGACGACGAGCTTTCCTGAAACCGAAAGTTTTCTTACTTAGCCATTTGTTTACCTTCATTCAGGAACTTTTCCAACTCGGCTTGGCTGATCTCCTTCTTGAGATATTCGCCCACCTTCTTTTGGTCACCCTTCAGACGAGCGCCCAGTAGACGGAAATTAGGTTCAGCCTGCAAGCGAACGTTTCGTGCATCAAAATAATTCGTACCTTTAGCTGAACTCCGTATTGGTCCTTGTCACTGCTGACCACCAGTTTTCGAACGTTCAGCTCGGAGAGGATGTACTGCTCGAGCTCGTGCACAGCACTCAGGAAAGTCTTGTCCCGGTTGATGACAACCATCTCTTTCAACGGGTACTAAATAGAGGTTTCACAAGGAAACGAGTCATTTTACCTTGACCGCAATGCCCTTCTTGTCACGGACGACGCGAACCAAATCCATCACGGAGCGCATGGCCTGAACGAAATTTTGATGGCACAAAATCAAAATACCTGAACGCTAGTTTCGACGCTCTCGTCGATGACGCTCTCGTCCGGTTGCGGCAGGAGGGTGAAATGCACGGATTCCTCAGATGCCCCAGTCAACTAAAATAAATGGGAAATTGGTCGATGAACAGTAAGGATACCGGCAGAATTTGCTTCCAGACATATTCCGTAAAGAATGGCGTGAACGGCGCCATCAGACGGCAGATGATCGACAAGACGCGAGTCAACACCGATAGCGAGACGACCTGCTGGTCAACGCCAAGCTCTCCCTAAACAAATAGCTAAGAAACGAGCGATGCCATTACCTTAATGCGCTTTCTGTTCAAGCGGATGTAGCAGTTTGTGAGCGTATCGAAGAAGCGGGTCAAGGGGCCACGACGGTGTAGAGACGATATCGAAAAAGCAAGCATATGAAAACATTTAGAAACATACTCAGCCATCTCCGCCGTTACGAAGCGTACCAACGAGTTGGTGAACGATTCGATCCAACGATCCATGACATTCGCGTCCTTCGGGAGCTCCTTGAGAGCAAACTTGGAGCCGGACTCCTGAATTGAGCATAAAGCATTGTTCCTGGAGATTCAAGAGCAATAAAATAAAGAGAGAAAAACTGAAGCTCACCTCAAATGCCTTGATATTCTGGCCCAAAAAGCGATAAGCGTTGAACCAGGGCAGGAAAACGTCCTTCAACAGCTCGTTGACCCCAGCCTCCCGGAAGCGCAGGTTCTCGCCACGAACGACGGGTGAGTTGATCAGGTACAACCTAATATTGCGGGTAATACAAGCCGACACCACAAGTCAACCTCAAGGCATCTGCTCCATATTTGTTGACGACCAGCATCGGATCTGGGAAATTCTTCTTGCTCTTGGACATCTTGTTGCCGTCTTCGGCCAAGACGAGGCCGTTGCAGATAAGGTTCTAAAGAAACCAATTCATAGCTAGTAGCAAACCAACCTTGAACGGAGGACGATCAAAAAGCGCAGTCGAAAGCACGAGCAGCGTATAAAACCAGCCTCGTGTCTGGTCGATACCCTCGGCAATGAAATCGGCCGGGAAGTTCTCCTAAAAACACGTGTTTCAGCAGGACTAATAAACCAACCTCAAAACGGTCCTTATTCTCGAAGGGATAATGGTTCTGCGCGTACGGCATCGACCCGGACTCGAACCAACAGTCAAACACCTCGGAGGTGCGCTTCAACACGCCGCGCCCCGTGCGAGACGGGATCGTGATGTCGTCAACGCTGAAACACGGGTCATAGCATAAATAAAATTACGATACCTCTCCCTGTGCAAATCGGTGATCTTCTTCCCGCTGAGTTGTTCGAGCTCGGCAATAGAGCCGATGGGAACCACTTCTTCGCCGTCATCCGATACCTAAAAACATCACAAAAAATTTAATTAGCAAAACGCATGAATTCAATTTCCATAAAAATGGCGAACAATGCAAAACGTACCCAAAGATTGATGGGAGTACCCCAGAAACGATTTCTCGACACAGCCCAGTCACGGGCATCCCGCAGCCAATTAGCGAAGCGCTTCTCCTTCACAAAGTTAGGGACCCTAAATCAAAAAAAATCTTGAGAAGAAATTTCTTGCAGCACCAATATGTCTTCTCATTGTTTTCGAGCAGCTTGGGAACGATATCTTCGACGCGCACGAACCACGACGGCACGGCCTTGTAGAGAAGCGGCGTCTCCGAGCGCCAGCAGAACGGGTAAGAGTGCTCGACCTCGCCGCGATGGACCTAAAATACATTTTGGAGTTGCCATAAAACTCCTACCAAGTGCCCATTGTCCTTCAAATGCTTGATGATAAGCTTATCAGCATCCTTCACATACATTCCTGCCCATTCAGTGACATCGGAAGTAAATCTAGGAAAAATTGGAGCTGAGAGACGTTGATCTTACTTTCCCGTCTCATCAACAGGGCAGACAATTTTCATGTCTTTCGTGATGATGCCGTTCTCCAGGCAGCAGTGGAAATCGATCTATAAATAAGATATACACTGAAGTTGCACGCGGATTACCTCTCCGAAATAGGGGGCTTCGTGCACAACGCCCGTACCCTGATCGGTGGTAACAAATGTGTTGGTCAGGACGCGGAAGGCGTTCGTCTGCTGACGCATATGTTTGAAGTAGGGGAACAGGGGCTCATAGAGCGTGCCTTCCAACTTTTTGCCGAGGAACTAGAACGAGCAGATAACGTTTGCGAACTGGCAACGAATACCTTTTCGACAATCTCAAGGTCAGGGAGCTTGAGCTCGCCAAGTCGCGCCTCCATGACAATGTACTCGTTGCCAGTGGCCTTATCTAAATTACGTTACATCACACAACTAATAACATCGCACAAAACCTTTAGCAACGACGTATTCGAGATCAGGATGCACAACAATGGCCAAGTTGGAAGGAAGAGTCCACGGGGTAGTCGTCCAGGCGACTAGGTACCGCTTCTCCGTGTTTTCGACCTTGAACCCGACGCAGACTAAAGGGGATTGATTCCGTAATAAGGAAAAACAATACCTGCTGGGTCCTTGACCATTTTATAATTCTGTCCGGCCTCAAAATTGGAGATGGGCGTACTGCATGCCGTCGAGTAGGGCATGACCTTGAAATAAAGAATTATAGAGGCTGCGAAAAGCCCTTACTTTGACGCCACGATAAACGAGGCCCTTCTTGTAGAGCTCGGAGAAGGCCCACCACACAGATTCCATAAACCAGGGGTACAGCGTCTTGTAGTCGTTCTTGAAATCGATCCATCTAAAGAAAGAAAAAATTATCTGGGGCAGGATATCATCCGAAAAGAGTGCATCATTTCGTGGAAACAGAAACACACCTTCCGAGTCGGTTCACGCTAGTCTCCCATTCCGCTGAATAGCGCATGACAATTTTCCGGCATTCGGCATTATAATTGCCGATTCCCATCGCATGGATGTCGGCTGGGCCCTTGATGCCCAGCATTTTATCAATTTCGAACTCCTAGATTACGTTAAAAAACTAAAGAATTCATGATACCACTGGCATTCCATGTGTATCCCATCCGAAACGCCGTTCCACGTAGTACCCGCTCTGGTGTGCCCATCGCGTCACAATGTCCTTGATGGTACCTAGAAAAACTTTGTAAGAACAGTGATGGAACACAGACAGATGAACTAATTCCTGGGAGCCGAAATGCTTACCAGCAAGAATATGCCCATAATGCGGCAACCCAGTCGCAAACGGCGGACCGTCGAAGAAAGTGTAGCGCTTCCGGCCCTTGGACAACTCTACAGACTTCTCAAAAATCTTCTTTTCATTCCATTCCTGCAGTACGCGCTGCTCCTCCTCGGCAAAGTTGATCTTCTCGGGCACGGCGCCCGCGAAGGAATCGCCCATTGTCCTGAAAGATGCGTATGCTGTGCGAAAATGTCTCGTAAGTGAGAAAAGCGAGCACAAATTGCTTTCAAGTAGTAGTAGTATTTCGTCATGTGCCCCGCTGTCCTCTAAAGTCACCCAGCTGTCACTCTCCCGTAAAATTGCATAAAAATGATGAAAAGACACAGAAGCGGCAGCCTTGAGTGCCGTTTCAATAGGGCGCCAGCTGACTGGCAGCGGGGCTGCGATACGGTCGAAAAGGCGGTCTCTAGGGGCCCACCCACCGTAGCCACTCGCAGAAAACCTTTAGAAAAATCTCCCAACCAGGCAAAACCCACCCTTTTGGGGGATTCACCTTCCAACAATAACTCCTCCGAATTGACAACTGGATTTTGACGAAATGCTGCGGAAAAACAACCGCATGAAATATTCGTTGTCATCAACGTAGATTATAAATAAACATTTATCCTTCCTAATACGGTCAGGGAATGCAGATCATTGGGTACACGTCAGTCGGGGAAAAACGGAGACAAGTTAGTGATATACTAGGACACTAGTAGAAAGCGGGAGAAAGGTACAATTTGAAAATAAAATGCATTTAACTTTGGGGACGTAAAGGAGAAACGAAAGGGGCGGGGGGCAAGATCGACTTTTTGAGCGATGAAGAGACCTTGGCAAAGTGCAATGATGCCGTAGGAACCGGAGACAACCATCTCATTTTCTCGCAGCTCGCCTAAAAATCAAAATGAAGCATTTTACCGGAAAAAAAATTTAATTTCCTGACAAAAAGGCTACCTGGGCCTTTGCGAAGGGGCTGCCGCCGCGGTCTTGGGCTCAGGTTTAGATGGTTTCTTCGCAGGTGCTGGCGCGCTAGAAAAAACGTTTTCATGTACCTAGGCATCATAATATACCTATTCTTAGTCTTCGCCTGGACCTTGCTGGTTGATGAAGATTTTTTGGCAGCAGGCTTCTTTTCGCGCTCTTGAGAGTCCTGCAGCTGAAGACCCTAAATAAATGCGGAATACGGTAAGGTGCTTACTTTCAAATTGTTCGCCATTGCAGTCTGCGAAGAAGTGGTGCTTCCTTGCGTGCCACCAGTCAATCTCCGACCGATCCTGGAGATTGAAGTTACGAGCAGGTGATGTTTATTACCTTGTAGGCTTCTTTGAAGGTGATGGTGTCTTCTGCTGGCTGGATCTTACGGGCGGCGCAGGCGATACGGTATCAGCATCCGAGACATGCTTACCGCGTTTAGCTTTCGGATCCTGCAAAAAAAATGTCAGCTAAATCACTGGAGTACCTTTTCCACCGGTGTCGACGCGGTAAATCCTGGTTCGAGTGTGCTGCGAGTTGCTCGGCCGTTCTACATATAG
Source organism: Mesorhabditis spiculigera (assembly GCA_958295435.1). Classification (NCBI taxonomy): domain Eukaryota; kingdom Metazoa; phylum Nematoda; class Chromadorea; order Rhabditida; family Rhabditidae; genus Mesorhabditis; species Mesorhabditis spiculigera. The sequence continues at coordinate 76,276 of CATQJA010001688.1, read as the reverse complement.
ATAGATGATAATTTTCTGGGCGTATCACTAACCTGGCGGATTGGAGAGGGAGCAATTTCATCGTTGGGGATAAATCTTGAAGGTCGGTTCTGAAAAAGAATCGTAAGATACTAAAAGCTCAGAGCACCTTCTTCAGCGCAGGCTGCTTTGTGGGTGAAGACCGTTTGCCGGGAGCACTGGATGCCGACACATTTCGCCGCTGGGTGGTGTTCTTCTGATCCGACGCAGTGGCATCTTCCAGAGATCTCTCTTCCTCCTCCGCCTCGTGTTGTTCTTCGATGGTTTCTTCGCTCTCGCTATCCGAACGGGTTTGTCGTCGTTTCCGGCGAATTCTAAATAAGACAAAATAGATTTTATTTCAGCTACCGTTTTTAAAAAAAAACTCAGGTGCACAAATTCTAACCTGCCGTTCGTCGCTTTGCCTTGTGCAGTCGAATTTCCGGAAAGCTTCTTCCCAGGCTTCCACTTCCCAGCCCGAAGCTGATCCATAATGGCTGCCGGCGCCCATAGCTAAACTGAAAATAGGTCTTCCCTAAAAAGACCATGCCTTCAAATTTGATGCTTTCTTCATTGGTACGAAATAGCGCCTTCCGAGTGGTATCTAAAGATGAGTTACAGCCGAAACGACAAAGCTTACATTATGGGAGGAGGCTGATAGGAGTTGTTTGGACATTGAAGCTAATATTGCTGTTGATAAATCAGCCAGTATCCAAAGATTCTAAAACCATCATTTGACGCAACGCCGCCTTCCATCATACCTGATTGCGCTTTTCACGTTCGGATTTTGTCGCATCTGGCGGAATTGTAGCGTCTTCCGAGTCTTTCACCATCTAAAAATCCGTAAAAATTAAAATCCCGCAAAAAAAAACCTGCAAGAAAGCAAGCGACAAGTCCAAATTGTAGCGCTTCGTTGGGTCCGTAAAAAAGATGCTGATGACGAAGGTCAGGCACCTGATAGGTAGTTTCTAGAGCTACATCAGTTGTTTACCTTATCACATCATCCAGATCTTCCTTCTCAGCCAGATCATTACAGAAACCCGAATTGGCCAGAAAATGCAGTGAATAAGGCAAGAACAGTTCGGGCTGAAAGTAGTGTAGCTTCAAAACGGTGTCTGGCAGTAGTGATGTTTGGCGGTAGAGTCGGAGTGCCACGTCCAAATCACCGCGCACCACATTCAGATATCTAGATACAGAAAAATTGTCGACGAAAGGGGACTTACCCTTCCCGTTTACTATCTTCCTCTTGTACCAACGGAGCAAGGCTCCACATGCCAGAAAATTCGATTGAAACCATCCGCCTGGCGAAGGCTTTCCGCAAGCGACGCCCCACATATACTCGAACAGCTGCAGATTCATCCTGAAACGGTTCCTAGCCAAAATCCGCAAGAAAACCCACCAACAACAAGTGAGAAACCATCTGTAGCGCCGCGACAGGTATTTGAGCCAAATATTTGGTGACGTAGGCGAGTCGAATGATCGCTGCGCCTGCATAGGCTCGGAACCACGCTTGCTCCAACGAGCTCATCCGAGCGTCATGCACGTCGCCGGCCACGCTGAGGAACGTCCGGAATAGCGTGATGATTTTTTCAACCAGCGCCAAATCGTCATCGTCGCGTCGGACATTGGTGAGGAAGCGCACCTAAAATATCAGAAGAAAGTCTCGACAAAATCGGTTACATAATGCTCAAAAATTTTTAAATTAGCTTACCAGGTATTTCATCGCGTAAATCTTTCGTTTCAGGATTGGCGGGCAAGTCGCAGTACTCAGCTCTCGTTCGATTTCTTGCGGGCCTTCATCCACCTCCGGAGACAGGCATATCTGAAAGCAAAAAGTTCAAAAAGCACGCGCGCAACCGAACTAAGATTATGGGTTTCCCCGTTCCTGCTATCGAAAAGCTCGATCAGTAATTTGAAGCAAATTCATTTACACACCTTCGTGACTATATCGCTGGTGATAATTGGGCGCAGCTCCGCTCGCATCTCACTCGGGTAGGCGTTAATAGTTCGCGAGAGTGTTTGGAGAGCGGTCACACATTGCGGATCATTGATGTCGAGGTGTTTGAGGGCGGCCTAAAAGCATTTCAGCAGCAAGTTTTAACAAACCTTTGCCATCCCAACTACAGTGTCCTTCGCTTCGGCTCGCCCGAGGAGCCTGCAAACGCAGACAACGGTTCCCTTTGCTGCTCCCGGAGGTCCACGGCGGGACAGTTCGACACAAATCTTTACAGCCCTAAAAAAGATCAACTAAATCGCAAATGACACTTACTCGTCAGCCCAGCTATGCTCGGAAACTTTGATGATGCTTTGTTCGCACACGTGCAGCAGTACTTGAACTCCAGCCTCCACTAAAAAAAGCGCACATTTGTAGGTCTTCTGAAACGTACCGGCAATATCTGGGCAGTGTTCCCTAGTAATAATGCTGAGAATCTCGGGCACGACCATTTCCGAAGCAAAGCAATGCGAGTTATGCAGAGCGAACAACTTCCAGAGCTCCAGCAGTTTCGGCAACAGCTCCAAAGCCTTCGCGTCCCGACATTCCGCTCTTTTCACCATCTTTAGTACATAGCCGCAGATTTCCTAATAGATACTTTCCAGTAAATTTCACGAATTTACCCCAGCGGTCTCAGTGTCAATTTGAAGCGGCATGGATCGTTCGAAAAGTTCCTTGACCATTGTTCGAAACTCCGCCGGGAACGACCGGTCGTTAGAATGCCTTTCCGTGGCCCGGTTGAGGAATTCGGTCTAAAAAATGATCAATGATTTCGAGTTTTTCCACTGACCATATTTTGCAACACTTTCTCGCATGTGTACCCAGGCTTCAGCATGTATTCCACCAATTCAAAGGCGTGCTGATCTTTCGAAATGAAGTTGGTAAAGAAGCGGAGAGCGTGCATATACTAAAACAAACTTATTGACAGCATAAAAATTTACGAACCTTCTGCGACGGGACCCCATGGACTGTCTTCGCAATACGCTTTTCAATTTCCAGTTTAAGTTCGTCAATTTGCTAAACAGATTTAATCTCGAGAAAGATATGTCACCTCTCCCTGGCCGGTCCTCGCAGAAAGCAGCAATATGTCCAAGATGGCCCGCCGATACTGCGACTGTGTCGCCAACAATTCGGCGAAGAACCTAAGGATAATAATTTCGAGATTCCCAGACAACATACGCTGCCTCGTAAGTTGTTAGCCGTGCGTACACCTCGAGTGCAACCGCGATGCGCCGATCACGAGGCAGTTGATATGGAATTATGGCGCCCACAAAGCGTCGCTCGATCAGCATCCTGAAAAATGAACACGTAATAGACTTACCACCATGCCGGCGAAAAAAACAAACAAGGATTCCTCACTTTTCATCTCTCATCTCCGGTTGAGAGTAAAGGTAAAAGATTTTCTTGGCGATTACAGAAATAGTCGCTCGATCATTTGTCGTGTACCTGTCAAAATCGCAGTCAGAACAACATTTCAAGGTACTATTGAAGTTGGGGGGCAAAATTTTTTGCGACCAATTTTCGTCATTCTCGGCTATTTTGTTCAGTTTTTAATGCTGAATTGAATGCAACTATTTTTAAAATTATTGGATTCGTTTTTCTGAATATTTTAGCAACATTTTTAATAGTAGTTTTATCATCGGGTTTTCGGGCGGTATACAGTAATGATGCCTAAAAGACACTCGATAGAGGTATAAAAGGCAACGTGGAGCGTTCAAAGTTTACTTTTCGCATTTAACTTGGCCAACACCATGGCCAACTCAATCGACGCGTTGCGCGACATAACCCTGCTCGAGCTCATGCCGAACAGTAATTTGGAAAGGATTCGTTCTTTCACTACTGGTCGCACGTCACGGAGGTTTATCCCTGCGAGTGAAAGTTGTTATGCTATTTTGTTGACCTAATTGTTACGTTGTTATTATCAAATAAATTTAAAAATAGTTGCATTCGATTCAGCATTAAAAACTGAACAAAATAGTCGAGAATGACGAAAATTGGCCGCAAAAAAATTTTGCCCCCCCCCAACTTCAATAGTACCCATTTCAAAATACCTCTCATCGCGGTAGATTTTCCAATGCAGCTTTGATAACTCCCGAATAGCATGTGCTCGTACTTTCGGCTTCTTGTCCATAATTCTCGAAGCAGCAGCCGCAATCAATTGTTCCGTGACAGCTTCTAGTTTGCGACAGCCGGCTAGCGATGTACTGGCCAGAGCAGCAATCCGCACTTCTTCATCCTCGTCAGCTAATAGTCGAATCAAGCGCTCTAAAAAGGGCCATATCCTGAATGGAAAAGTGATCTTACCGCACATAGTACCGGAAAGGGAGGGCTGGTCAACCAGCAATTCTCCGGCCTGTGCTGCACACAAGGCCCGAATATCCTTGTTTGCATCGGAAAAACTAAAATAATGATAATTCAGTATCAAAGTTTATCAAACCGTTTGAGAAAGTTCAGCCACAGTGCTTCCTGCTCGTCCGCAAGTCGCCCATTGTCATGACCGATCAGGACGCACATTATTTTGGTCGCTTTATATCTGACTTCCGAGTCAGGAGACTAAAAAACCCTGTAAGGAATGAGCGCACAAATTACCGATAAATGCTTTTGGAAGATTTGCAGGACAGGATAGGCCATTTCGGGCACCAACGCATGGATCTCGCAAATCACTTGGTAGAGCTTCGTCGCCGAGCCTCCACAAAGAGAAAAGTCGTCCGGCATCCGATTGGTCACGCCAACTTGCGCACAGAGCTGAAATAACCGTAACCAGTCGGTCACGGGCGCCTGACCTCATGAAACGGAGCAGAGAGTACGGTCGAAGCCGCCATGATCACCTTCTTCGCCAGGCGATAGCAATTCGGGGAATTCAGCTAAAACCATTTATTTTCGACGACAACTAGATATACCTTTGTCGGCGTCGTCAGGTTCACGAAAATAGCGTCCATCGCCTGATCCGATATCATCGGCACTTCGGTTAGAAGATTTGAAATGACCATCACGGACAGCGAAAGGATCTAGATCAATACTGTCGCAAAGATTGTTCCAATACTTGGATCACGGAGCCTTCCTTCTCGGCAACTTCGTCGAATTCGTCGCCATTGGCCGCCGGTTCAGGCTTCTCTTCGGCATCTTCATCGAGAGGCGGTTCAGCACTTCCCTCCTTGGCTGGATCCTAAATACGCCGTTGCAATGAAAACATGAGCAAGTACCTTCAATTTTCCAGCAATGCCAAATAGCGTCACGATGGTATGCCGCAAAAGTTCCTGTTGGTCCTTCTCAGAGATTTCAGTGACTAAACCCAGTGTCCCCATCGCGTAAAGATTCTAAAGAGCATGGTGTGTCTCTCGAATCAGATATACCTCTAGAATATAGTAATGCCGCCGGTAGATAGCTGAATCAGGTTTTTCGAGTCCACGCAGGCCATCAATAAGACAAGTTAATGCTTTCTAAAAAAACCGTTGGAGATAAGAATGTGTCAAACGTTTGTATCTTCCGGCCTGATGAAGGGATTATTGGGCGATGAAAGCCGAAAGATGCCCGCCAGGCAGTTGGCGATGTACACCTAAAGATCATAAATGCAACGGGATTGAGCATACCTGGATTTCTCGATTCGAGTGTGCAACAAATTCATCTTTGATCAAGTGTTGGGCGAGCGGTCGAAATTTTATATCAGCGCTTTTGGTCGTCTCGGTGTCCAGCGTCATGAATGTATTCGTCATCGCCTAAAACCGGTTCAAAAAATTAAAAGTATACTAACGTTCAGCTTTTTGATCAGTTCGCTGTCGCGCATCTCTGGTGATACAGGCCCGCATCCTGGCGGATATTCTATTGAAGAGTCATTTGCTCGCGGCATTTCTAAAAGGAAGGATAGTCCTATCCCATAAGAATAACGAAAAACGAAAGTGTAAGCCGGACCCAATTTGGAGAAGCTGTGAAAAAGATTTTCAGCGCAATTTTGAAAGCTGAATGGGCAAAAGCCTATTAGCCCGCACTATGCTACAAGCCTAGCTAATGGGGTCCGATCGAGTGACACCAAAATGCTATGCACAGAGGCGAAAGGCGCGGGAAAGAAAGTCTGAAACGCTAGCAAAATGGCAGAGAAGGCTGACAGAAGTATCGAAAACAAAAACAAATGGAAATCCAACCATTTGACGCTGCTACAGATCGCAGAGACCCGGTTAAACGATTTATCCGAAAAGTAAGTCCATTGTAGCATTTAAAAAACACCGACAGCTCGGAACGCATAAACACAACACAACCAATTGATATCCCGAGCCCAAGACAAAGTATAAAATAAATGTACAGCTTTAGGTAGAAGAAATCTAATTTCCGCGCGCAGCCTCGTCTGCTCGTGTCGGTTGAGGAGCAGGCGGAGGACGGCTGAGAGGAGCGATCTCGGGATTTGCTTCACCATCGAAGGCCAGCCCAAGAATTGCCGGGTCTTGGACCTAAAGAGAAAATAGTTCGTCGAAGTAAACGGCATACTCTTGCATTTTCCGCATTGAAGCCAGCTTGCATAAGCGTGTCCTCATCGTTCAAACGCACCCATCGCTCGTTGTTCAGCCACATCAGCGTGAAAGTGGCCGGGTCTTTCTGAATGAGTTGCGAATATTCAAAAATTGATTACCTCGAGTAATTTCTGAGGCCACTTCTTCAGATCGGCAACGGGACGATCGCTGATGATCGAGGCCATGATGTGGCTTTTTCGCCATCGGAGTTCGAAGTGGCATTCGACGGGGATTCCCAAATCCTAGAAAAACAAGGTATTCTCATAAAGAAGAAACCTACAGCCATTTCAATAGTTGCAACGTTTTGTCGTTCAGCGATGGGCGGAAACAAAATCCCAAAAATTATTTTTGGTACGTGCCGGCACGAATTTTGGCGTGTTCGCAATGCTCCAAAGGACGCTAACTACCCGTCCCAGTTACAAATTACGTTCAATGTAGCGAAACGGAACGCCTCTGATTTTTTTGAATTTTCCACTTTTGTATAGCGGTGTTTTTCATTATGATTTTAATTAGATTTTTAATTCAAAACTATTGCTTGCCGAAAAGTTGATGAAATCCGCTGTTCCAGATGGATACTTCGGGCTTCAACAGCGATTTTACCGAGTCACCCTCCAAAGCGGAACAACGGCAACAGGAGCAAGCTCAAATCCGCGAATTCTTGGCGGAGCAGCCTCCGGCTGGCCCATCGTCTTCGGAGGATGAGGTGACAATTTTTCTTGGCTTATTTATGTTTTAGGTTGAGACAGAAGATCGCACTTTCGAGCGCCAATTAGATGTTCAACGCGACCATGGTAGTTATACTGTTTGCCCTGTTGTTGACCTTGAAAGCGCCCGAAAAGCAGCCGAGGTTTTTGTGTTTTGGTAGTAAGATATCAATATTTTCAGGTGATGGCCCTGCGGGCGGAGATCGAAGCTATTTTTGCGTCCATAAAGACCGAAGCCGAAGAACACCTGGCGTTGAAGAAGGAGGTAATTATTCGTGCTTTTCGATGATTTCGAAGTTTAGCTTCTTCTCGAGATCGGCGTGACAGCATCCAAGTGTATGGACGAGCGAGATAAGGCAAGAAAAAACATTTGTTCGTAAATACTTGTTAAGGCCTTCGGCCTGATTGCGAACATCATGAACACGGATAATATCAATGAGGCGACCCCTTCAGAATAGAGGAATTCACGAATGTATTGCTCTCACATGAATTGAATTTTACTAAATAAAGAACTTTTGCACGACTTTTGCAGCACCTTTTCATGGATAGAACCCGGTGTGTTAAAAAGGCTATTACAAAATACTATTTTGTGTGATCGATGCTTATTATTTTTGTTTGGAGGGTACTATCGCCTACTATCGATGGCCTTGATCCAGCGTCTGCCGCAGGAAGTGGTAAATCGGATTGCAGCTGGTGAAGTGATTGTGCGCCCAGCTAATGCCGTCAAGGTTTTTCTCGTCTTTCTTCTGAAACGCTTGTTAGGAGTTGATCGAGAATTCCTTGGACGCGGGTGCAAAGAAGATTAGTATCAAAATCGAACGGGGCGGAATAGATCGGATTTGTATTGAGGTGGGCGAGCTGTGCGTTGCGAATTGCTTTAGGACGATGGCTGTGGTATTCCCTACGACTCATTGCCCATCTTGTGCGAGCGCTTCACCACTTCGAAACTGCAAAAGTTCGAAGACTTGCGAGCCATGGAGACATTTGGATTCCGTGGGGAAGCGTTGAGTTCGCTTTCACAGGTCTCGAAAGTATGTTCCTTACACCGTTTTGCTAGTCTGGAAATTTAGGTTTTCGTTCGTACGAAAATTCAAAGCGAGCCACTGGGCGTCTCGGCGAGCTACATTGGTATTGTCTTTGCCTCGGCCATATGTTGGATCCTTTTTTAGACGGCAAACTGCAGGAGCAAAGTCAATGTGCGGCGCTCGATGGGACCATCATCGATGCTCGCCAGTTATTCTACAACAACTCTACGAGACTTTTGGTACGTGGAAAATTTGGCTTATGATAAAGTGCGTTTAGGCGTTCAAGAATGTTGCAGAGGAAACGAGCAAAGTCGTTGAAGTCGTGCAACGTTTTGCGATTTTACACCCGTAAGATTGAATTTTTGGCGCGGATCTTTTATTCAGGAGCGTGAGATTCAACTTGAACCACGGAAAGTCGCTATCCACGAAAGGAAATGGGGATCGGAAGGCTGTGATTGCGACGCTTCTAGGACCAGAATACGCAAAAGTAACGACCCTAGCGTTTTTGGAGAATTCACCATCAGGATATGGTACCGCTCGAGCTGTCGAGTGCGAAGCTTCACTACAAATTGGATGCACTGGCTTCGAATCCGATCTCTCTCGTCACGGCTCAATCAAACCCGGGGAAGAAGGTATTCCTAGGATCTTTTTCGAAATAGAAATTTGTTTGCAGAAATATTTCGTGCTGTATGTGAACAACCGAATCGTACACAGTGACTACTTTAAACGGGCGATTGACACCGTTTTTGCCGATGCGAATATGGCCTACTTGTTCCTGTACATGGACTTGCAGGTATATTTGTTGCTCTAGCTTGTCACTTTTACAGATCGAGCCTTTCTGCATTGATGTAAATGTGCATTCGTCGAAGGAACGCGTCGAATTCCTGAATGGAGATGCCATTATTGATGAAGTGAAGGAGGTGCGGGCATATTATTCGGACAATGCCATTTTCAGGCTCTTCGCACTCGTATTTTGCGCAGTACAGCCACCCAGGATACGTCGAATAACTTAAGCCAAACGGTCATACGGAACTTTACAGTGTCCTTGGTGGAAAAGTGGGAATTTTTCTATTCGCAAAATGATACCGTTTTAGAGGACCCCCGAGTCCAAGTCCTTCGGCTTCAGAGACAAGTCTTGTTGCGAGTCCACTAACCACTAGACCGGAGAATGTGAGGGTTTTTCTTAATTTTTAAAAATTACGAAATACTCGACAAATGCTAGCCGCTAATTAGATGCAATTTTTTCAAGTTCTAATTTTTGTAAACAACTATGTAAAATTTCCTTTTAGCACCTCCGAACGGATTACAGGCAACAACGTCTTGATCATTTTCGCCTGGAACAGCTGGAAAGTCAGCCAACGCAGCTTATTGAAGCGACAGATCATGTAAGCCGGCTTCAAGATCCGATCATCTTCCAGGAGGACGACGCCCTATCCAATCGGCTCGCCGAGCAGGTGGCGAAACTGCGCGAGGCCGCGATGATTGGCATCTCGACAGACTTTTTGGATAATTTTAAAGCAAGCCCTTTTTTTACTAAACTTGACGTTGTTCAGCAACTGGTCCTTGTTGGCGCTATTGATTGCGAGCATGTTCTGATGCACGATGCAGCCAACCGGCTCGTTTTGCTCGATTTTGTAACACTTACGCAGGAACTTTTTTACGATGTAGGTTCCTTCTGCAGGTGCTTATATTTCGTTTAGATTTATATTTTTGGCTTTGGCCATCTCGGGTCATATGAAATACAGTCACCCTTGGATGTGCGCAGATTATTGTCGGCCAGCTCTAATGACATTGACATTGATGAGGTATATTTATTTTCTTACCAGGCAATCTTCAGAGATTTAGACCATCGAATTTTTCAAAGCACACGAATGCATCATGAGAAGATATTTTTCGGTCGAGTTTTTGGTGGAAGAAGGTAACACCTTACTAGGGACGTATCTGAACTCGGCATCGAACTTTGAAAAACCAGATGCACCATTCGACGCGCCTTGTCGAGGGAATTCCAAATATGTAATAAAATCAACCAGAGCGTATAACCGTAAAAAGTTATGAGCATTTTAAATCGACAAAATGGTGAAAAACAGTATCTTTGAGACCCTGTATCATCCCGCGGAATGAAATTTAGCCTAAACTGATTAGTGCTCCTTATTCAACAAAGAAAGCTCTTTCAAATGAGCTATATTACATACAGCTGCCAAAAATTTCCGTAAAAAAATATTTTTGGAATGCAGCGTAAGGGTAGGGTATGGCCAGCTGCCGAAGGCGTTTCGAGAATTTCGCGTAAAGCCTATGTAAGATAGCTCATTCGAAAGAGAATTTTCTGCTGATCAAGATGTACTGTTCTATTTTCGACAAATTACATTCTTCGAATTCGTACAGAGTCTTAAAAGGGCGGTTTTAGATGATTTTGCCAACTTTGATATAGAGAGCGTCCAATCCTGGTCTTGTTGCCCGAGATTTTTTATCATCGCTGGTGCCTTTTAGGGGTCACACAGTCAAGAAAAACTTATTCCCGAGTTTGGAAATGCAAAAAGTAGGAACTGGTCAAAAAGCAAAAATAAAAATCGAGGGTGGATCCGAACCCTGGTCGTACAGACCGGAGACCCATGCGCACACCACCAGGCCACGGGGCCGATGAACAGGGTGGACTGGGAGGGGCTCATATCGCCGCGGCGGAATTCGCTGCAAAACTTAAAATGCTCATAACTTTTTATCGTTATAGGCTCTGGTTGATTTTATTACATATTTGGAATCCCCTCGACAAGGCGCGTCGAATGGTGTATCTGGCTTTTCAAAGTTCGATGCCGAGTTCAGATACCTCCCTAGTTAGTCGATTGTGCCAAGATTAATTCTAGAAAACCTACTTCTTTCGAAAATCCCCTCGCTCTTGGACGGCTACTGCCCACAACTTGAACGAATCCCAGAATTTCTTTCTGACTTGTTGTCCATCCAATTCACCGAGGTATCTGGGCAACGGAAATGATCGGGCAATACTGCATTTCCAGGATGGTTTTGATATCGGCGATGCGGCTCGCAGCACCGCTAAATTTTTCACGTTGAAAAAGGAGTTTTGTGAAGATGGAAAGATCAACACATTGCTGGGAGCGGCCGCCCAATTTGAATCGTTTGCAGACGTTATTCGGGTAGATCCGCGTCTACGGTAGAAATCATATTTTTTTAGTTATTATTGCTACCCCGTATGAAGAAACAGCTGATTCCGCCCAGCCACTGGGCATACGATGGGGCAGCGCCATCGCCCTTCAGATGGGTCACTTCGAATTCGGATATTTATAAAGTATTTGAGAGATGTTAGATGTATGGTCTTTTACGTTGATAAATTTTGGTTTCCATTTCCGGGGGCGCGTGAAAGCAGATAATGGGGCATACCGAGTTTCGCTTTAGATAGACGAGCTGTTTTTTGTCAAATTTCTGGGTTAGAAAAAAAAACCGAGTTCTTGGACGTTTGGCCAGTTGATATCGAAGTTCGTATTCCGCGGATTGAACTCTAGAGTTCTCGACAGCTGTTTGCTGGGCCCCCTCCCCGTTTTTGTTTTGTCGGGATTATTTGTGGTTTGGGGAGGGCAATGGCCCAGTTGCGAGGGTATAAAAGCTGTAGTTTCTACGCCGAATCCGCTTGAAACAACTTTTTGATCCATAATTCCGTTTTCTAATGTGAAGCTTATCAGGAAGCATGCCCGGCGCACGTTTGGGCCATAAAAGGGCGGCGTGCCGGGTCGACGCCCCTAATGACGCCGGGAAATGTCGCGGACGGATTCCTTTGCGTTTTGTTCTGTACTCATCTTCTTTTTAGGGCGATCAGTGCCAACCCAGAATTTTTCTTTTTTTAGCGGATGAGGCTCTGGGTAAATTTTTTCCTATTCCTCGGATTAGCAGTGTTATCATGGGCTGAGGATGATAAGCTAAGGTAAGTCGACGGAAACAAATAGATTGACTATTTATAGATTCGATTGTCACCCCGAAAAAGATGCCAACAAGGACAACTGTGAGGCCAGAGGCTGCATTTGGTCGCAACATCAGTCAGTGAGTTTGATAGGCCGGCGGGCTTATTTAGATTTTAGTAAAATTCAATAAGGCAAAGTTTAGTAAAGTTAATCATTTTTTTGGGCGAAAAGCTTGATCTAGCTTGGATTTAAAGCCACACATCTTTCGGATATATACTTTTAAAGTGCATTGTAGGAAGACACGTTCCTCCCATGGTGCATCCAGAATCGCACGGCGATCGGCTACCGGGTAACAGCTCAAAATGGGAACACGGTTTCACTACAGGTTCGAGTGGCTTGAAATTTCCATGAGACGGGTTTAGAAAAACTCTGGCCCTAAATCTCCGTGGGACCAAGACATTGCGACGATTACGATGAAAACGAAGGATATCGACAACGTGCTAAATGTATGGATTGGCGTTGAAGGGCGGTGAGTTTTTCAAAAAATCAAATATTTTAAAATAGGCCTCAAAATACCGTTTATTTGATTAATTGAGTTGCCAAAGTCATATAAATAAGTAAAGGTCGATTATATGACTATTGTATAAACAAAATTAGAATGGAAAAAGGAATAATTACTCTAATCTGGTGTTTAGCGATAGAGAGGATACCATAAATTCAATATTTATGCATAATGTTAAATAAAAAAATCAACAAAATTCCAGCTTTGAGCCGCAACTCGATTTACCCAAGGAGACGGTGCCCGGCTCGGACTCGCTATTCGTGACCATCAACAACACCACGGACCCGTTCTCATTCACCGTGAACCGGAAGAGCAACCAGCGAACGCTATTCGACACCAGCATTGGTGCGTCCAGAAAAAAAACATTTTTGACGCCCAAATTTAGAAGATTTTTAAACTCATTTTTACAGGCGGGCTCATTTTCACGGACCGCTTCATCCAGATCGCCACCTATCTGCCGTCGGACCGGATGTACGGATGGGGCGAGAATATTCACCAAACGATTAACGTGCGCAAAATCCTGGAAGGAGCAATAAAAATTCGTTTAGCACGACTTGAGCCGATATTTGAGGTGGGGTATGCTGGCCCGGGACGAGCCGCCGAATAGCCATGGTGTCGACACGAAGAATCTCTACGGTAGATCGTTTTTTTAAACTTTTGAACAAAAACGTTGAAGTATATTGTATATACTGTTTTTTATCGATTTAAATTTCAAAAGGTTTAAAACTTAGTCTAGACAAAGTCAACAAACTTCATTTAAAGTCAAGTTTTTTAAAGTTTTCAGGCGTGCACCCCTTCTATATGGTCCTCGAGCCCGATGGCAAGGCGCATGGTGTGTTGATTCTGAACAGCAACGCCCAGGCGAGCATTACCCTCGTAATAAAAATTTAGCGAATTCAGGACTTGACGACGTTGCCCTACCCGGCGCTGATCTACCGGACGATTGGTGGAAATTTGGACATGTACTTCTTCCCGGGACCCACCCCCGAAGACGTTACCCGCCAATACTACAACTTTATTGGGCGCCCGTTTTTGCCAGCGTATTGGGCCCTAGGATATCAGGTAGAATTAAGAATTAACTGAAATTAGTTAAATTGGTGAGAAGCTTATAAAAACTTTTGAAAAAAGGCCACTTAAATAACTTCAGCTCTGCCGCTACGGGTATAAAAGTCTGGACGAGGCCAAGTCGGTGATCGCCGACGTTCGCGCGGCCGGCATCCCGATCGACGTGGCGATGTTTGACATCGACTACATGAATCGATACAAGGACTTTACAGTTGGGGATGTATGTACTTTTTTAGCGCCTTTTACTTGTCCTACATAATGTATCGTCAAGGGATAATTCTTAGAACTGGTCCGACCTGTCCTCCTACACGTCGGTGATGCACAGCTGGGGAATGCGCCTGATTCTGATTTGGGATCCGGCGATTCAAGTGGATTATGACCCCTACCAGAGAGCGATCGCTGCGGTGGGCGAAAGGGATTAAAATCAATTAAAATTGGAGTTTTAAACGATTATACTGTTCAAAAATTTCGTGTTCAGGGCGCCAAATTCATCGAGTGGGACCAGAAAAGCCAAGTGCAAAACCAGATCAACGATCTGTACCCGTTGACGAAGGACACGACGACCATGTTGGGAGTTGTAAGTGCAGGATATTTTTCAAGGATAAATCTTTTCCAGGTATGGCCCGATCGTCACGTGGCGTTCCCGGACTTCCTCGACCCGACCGGCAAGACGTTGCAGTGGTGGCGGGATGAGTTCAAGCGATTCCACGATCAGGTGGCTAAAATTGGTCGTATAACAAAATGTGGTTATCTCCTGCAGGTGGCCTTCGACGGCAGCTGGATTGATATGAATGAGCCGTCGGTGTTTGGGACAAATGATCAGCACCCATGGTAGGTACCGGGTTGTTCAAGGCTAGAAGTACCCAGTAGCATAGCAATAGTTAGTTTCACAGTGTGCTTGAGTAAATTTAACTATATTGAAGTGGAAAACTTTCTAAAAACGTTAAAAATTATAAAAATGGACGTTTTGGTCAAAAAAACGACATTTGTTGTATTTTTCATAAAAATTGTCACGTTTTTGCGTCTAGTAGAAGCAAAAAAAACAGTGTAAAACTCTTGATCTGTTTCTATTTGAACAATTCGATCCCAAAGAAAATACTTGTGGGTTTTTTAGTCAGTAATGTTATGACAAGCCCCCCCCCCCCCCCCCGATAATGCGAAAGAACCTATATATCATATTATATTATTATCATAACTATATAGGTACTTCGACAACCCGGACCACCCCGATGATCCGCCGCTCTTCTGCCCGACCACCGGAGATGATGCCTACTGGGAGAACGCACCCTACCTCACCCAGACCGCGTTCAACTTTGATGGGGTAAGCAGAAAATCGACAAAAAGCCAATTTTAAGTCTTGTAGTGTATTTGGTAATCCGCACGAGTCGCTATATCCCCACTATTTTGTTTTTACGAGACTTTTCAATTTTTTAGGGCGCGCTCTGGACAAAGACGCTGTGCATGTTGGCGCGGACGGCCAACCGCACCCAGCGCTTCTACAACACAAAGGTTGCGATATTCCAAGGTTCCATTAATTTTTTATATTTATAGAATTTATACGGTTGGTCGGAAGCCAAGGCGACAATCGACGCGCTGCAGGGAACGACGGGGCAGCGTGGCGCTGTCATTACGAGGTATTATTGATTGTTGTGGATCTGGAAAATTTACAACTTTATCAGGTTTTTAACATTATTAAATCATCTAAGTTGGTTTTTTTCAGAAGCACTTTCCCGTCAATCGGACGCTACGCGGGGCACTGGCTAGGTGACAACACGGCCAGATGGGATGACCTGAAGACGTCGGTCGTCGGTTTGCCTTTTTTAGAATAATAGATTCCATGATTCTTCAGGCGCCCAAGAATTCAACCTGTTCGGCATCCCGTACGTCGGCTCCGACGTGTGCGGCTTCATCTCGGCGACAAACGAGGAGCTGTGCTTGCGGTGGCAGCAGATGGGCTCGTTCCACTCGTTCTTTAGGTGAGTAAACGCTTAGGAATTACTTTTTCACTGAATATTTGTAGAAACCACAACGACAACGGCTCGCCGCCGCAGCAGCCCACCGTTTGGCCGAGCGTGGCAAACGCGACGCGAAAGGCGAACCTTTATCGCTACCAACATTTGCCGTATTTGTTTTCGTACGTTTTTAAGGCGTAACTGGCGAGACCAGCCGTCTTTCCAGATTGCACTTTGCGGCCTCGTTGCGCGGTACCCCGGTGATACGCCCCGTGTTCTTCCACTATCCCACCGACGAATACGCGGCCACGCTGTCGCATCAATTCATGTGGGGTCCGGCTATCATGGTGGCCCCCGTCACGGACCCGGTCAGTAGTAGCTTCATGTCTCAATTCATCTTTTCTAACTTTTTCCTAGCATAAAACTTACAAATTTTCATTAAATTGTTAATTTTAGATCGAAAAATTGTGCTTTCGAGCGAAAATCACAAAATTTTCGGCTTTTCGTGAAGCTTTTCTAACCCTTTTTCAAAGTATTCCTGGTTATAATTTAGTTAAAAATTAGAAATTACAGCAACTAAACTAAAATAATAGAAAACATTTTGTATTAAGATTGCTAAGGTAGCCTCGCCCCCACAGGAAAAAGTCGGTTTACAGTCAAAAGAACGACAACATTTTCAGGGTGTAATGACGCAGCGGGTCTATTTGCCGTCCGACACTTGGTACTCCATCTACGACTACAAGCAGAACCTGCGCGTCGCCAGCGGGTACGCCGATTGCCAAGCGCCCACCACCTACGGCGTGCCGGCCTTTATTCGAGGTAGGCGGATTTATAAAGCGTGTAAAACTGGTCTAATCATGACTTTCAGGCGGCTACATCGTACCCCGGCAAACACCAGACATCACAACGGAAGCCGCGCGGAAAAACCCGTTCGGGCTTCTAGTGGCTGTCGGTGGGTTTTTAGATAAGAATTATCCGGATTAGCGATTTTGAGGACGGGGTATAACAGGCAATGAAATATTCAAGATTCAGGAGCTAATCATACGGCATCTGGCGAGCTATTCTGGGACGACGGCGTCTCCATCGTTGACGATATCCGCCAGGCAAACTACTACAGCTTCAAGTTTTCGTTTGCCGACTTGCCGACATCGGGATTGCTGACGATTGAGGCTGTTAGTGTGGCGGTAGGTGTTTTTGGAGAATAGGATTTGGCTTTTGCATAGAAAGTTTTCGAAAATGCAAATATACGATTACAAAAACGCGGATTTTTTCTGTTTTCCCAGGATCCAAATAAATAGAGGAAATGTTTCTAAGCTGTTTTTACTGGCACTAAACGTGAAAAACCAGAAATTTCGATTAAAAATACAAAAATATGAATTTTTCGATCATTTTTATTGTTTTGCCACCTTAAATACAGTGATTTTTGAGTGAAAACACGTTACTACGCTTGCTTTAGCTTACCAGGAAAAAAATAATTAGTCCCCCCGCTAATGGAAAAGAACCGTCCTCATAAACTTTTGCATAGAAAGTTTTCGAAAATGCAAATAGACGATTACAAAAACCCGGATTTTTTCTGTTTTCCCAGGATCCAAATAAATAGAGGAAATGTTTCTAAGCTGTTTTTTACTGGCCCTAAACGTAAAAACCCAGAAATTTCGATTAAAAATACAAAAATATGGATTTTTCGATCATTTTTATTGTTTCCACCTCAAATACAGTGATTTTTTTTGTGTGAAGACACGTTACTACGCATTCTTTAACTTACCAGGAAAAAATAATTATTCCCCCCCGCTAATGGAAAAGAACCGTCCTCATCAATGGCATTTTAGAAAAATCTGCCACTACCCACGCTCGATGAGATCATAGTGCTCGGCTATACAAACCAGCCGGATCTGACGAAAGCCACGCTGAACGGCCAACCCATCAACATCAATGTGCAGACGAGCGGATACAGTCCACTCACGCAGGCACGTTTTTAAGGGTTCAGCAAGCCAAGATTGGCGATATCTTGTTCAAAATCCGGTCCGTGCGCTGCACAATTACATAGCTTAACGCACGGATTTCATAAATAAATTGTAGAAGCAAGAGGAATTTTTGTAGATTATTTCTCTTGTTTCACCTCCCAAAAATTGCCAGATTTCAGGTGCTCACCATCCGAACCCAAGGCCTGATCGATTTGACCAAGTCCACGGCATTCAGTCTCAAATGGCCCGTCGTGAAGCTGGGCAACGAGTTGAACAACAACAAGATCAACAACGATCACCCACACCAAGAGCTGATTTGAAGCAGATGATACTATGTAAAGTTGAAAATATGAATAAATGCGCTTGCTTTTATTCGAAATTTATCCTATTCTTGTTGTTTTTATTCGAAAAACTTATTTGTGTGCTGACTTGCTCTAATTTTACTAACATTCGGGAGCATGACCGCAAAGAAACGGGAGTGGACGGATCTCGGCAACAGTTATCCACCCGTCACTTTTTCGCACCAGCGGCATCGCGGCACTGTTGGTCAGATTATTCGAATTGGGAGCGGGTTGGCCTAAAAATGGCGCATTAACCTGGAGTTATTTCCATTTTAAAAGGTCGCGCTTCAGAATGCCGAAATCGGTTTTTAATAAATTTAGACGCTCTGAATTTCGCTATCAAAATTGCTATCATTATTGGAATTTTTTGGCGTCGAAAAGCATTTTCTGGAGATGTCATTTTGTCGGCATTTCACTTTGTCGACATTTTAGTACTTTCGCAATTTAATTTTGTCGAAATTACATTTGTTTGAAATGTCATTTCGTCAAAAAATCACTTTTTTCGGTATTTTTTCATCTGAAACAGTTCGAAAATCGACAGTGTAGCGTATTTATTTTTCGGCAAAGTCAAGTCGGCCTGAATTTCGTCGTTTTAACTTTCGATAAAATCAAAATACCCCATGAATTTGACATTTTGAAACCAATCTGTAGTGAATTACAAGTGTAGTACAGTAGCAAGACGATACGGTGTATTTGGGTGGAGAGCCAATGCCTTGTGAACTCTGTTTATTGAACTATCGGTATCGCTTTTATAGGCCATGGCGGGCATTTGCATCTTCGTATAGCGGGGGTTCCCACGGTGGTCCGGCGGCTCCTGCCGGGCCCCGACTGTACGATTGAGATTTGAGGTCGCTGTGGCGACACTCCCCGGCGCGGCGAGGTGTCGTGGTAGTAGTCGCAGTCGTCGTTTTTGTGGTGATTGTCGTTGTTCCGTCGCAGAGGCGGCCTCCCCGGGCGAGAAGCTTTGGGCGAGGCTGTGATGGGTGTGATGATCTGGGGGCTCCGAGACCAAGCGGATTTGTGGGTGCGCGTTTGGAGGCGCCGTCGCTGCTGTTGTCAGAGTTGCGGTTGTTGGGAGAGGGCTTGTCGAGGTAGAGCTGCATGGTGATTGGATTGTCGAGGTCAGTCTTGTCGTCGGCGGCGGTCGGGTCCGAGGGGCTCAGCGTCGCGTCCTCGGTGGTCTTAGTCTTCGGGTGGTGATGGAGAGATTGTGAAATTGCTTCATCTGGCGTCCTGTCTTCGGCATAGGCTTCGACGTAGGCTTCGTCGCTTTCGTCTGGCGACCTGTCTTCGGTAGGGGTTTCGTCGCTTAGAGGTTTGGAGGTTGGCTTGGGTTGGCTTGTTTGCTTGTCCGAGGATGGAGAGCCGGGTGCTTCTGCGGAAGTCGGCGAGAGTTCTTGCATGGAGCGTTCGGCAGTGGTAAGTGGTGATGAAGGTGGCGGTTCGGGATTGATGTTAGGGGCGACGGTCTTCTGGAGGGAGAGAGTTCTGTTGCTGACAGGGTCGATTGGAGTCGATTCAAGAGGTGAAGCTGAGTTGGGAGAGCCGCGGTCGGGCTTTGAGATGTCCGGGTTGCGGGTGGCTACGGCGGTGACTTCGGCTTGCGGTGTTGTTTCTGGGCTGAATCCTTTGGGCCTGGCGGTTGGGGTCACGTCATCGATGTTGGAATTTCGGAGTTTGTAGTGCTGGCTTGGGAATTTGGTTGTGTCTTGATGAATGATATCTTTCTTGGTTGGGAGGAGACTGGGGTCGACGTTGTCTTCTCTTTCAGTGGTGAATGAAGCGTAGATGTAGTCGTTGATGACTGGAGATTGGTGATTGAAGTGCCGTGATGGCGACGGTCCGCTTGAATGGGACGTTGGAGATGTGTTCTTGTGGTGGTGATTAGCAGGATCGTGAGGTCGCATCCTGTTTGATGCAGTGTCGTCTGCTGGTGATTGGGAGGCTTGTGGCTGTCCTTGAGTGTAGTTGTGGGTGATTGGCGGTGGGGCTTGGTTATGGGCTTGGTACATCCCGGAACTTGGATTGGGTCGAAAGTTATTCGATGCTGGTGGTTGGGAGGCTTGTGATGGACGGTATCCTTGGGTCGATTCGTGGTTGATTGAAGGCGGCCGCTGCGGGGCCTGGTCCAGTTGGAGGACGGGTTGGGGTTGAGGTAGGCATTGTTGGATATTGAAACTTGGTTGGCCTTCTTGTGGCTTGACTTGTGATTGCTGGTTCTTGTATATCCGGCTTGGTTGCGGAAAAGGCCAGTCGTTCGGTAGCAGGTGATTCTCTTGCGGCGGAGAATTGTAGGTCATTGGTTGATGTGGAGCGTCGGGGCCGCTGATGGTTGTGGCGGCGGGTGGTGGAGTGATTGGGGTGGTGTGGCAAGTTATTGCCGGTGTTGGGGTCCTCCTGTTGCGTCGTGTCCTTTCGGGGGATTTTATGGGCATCTTCTTGGTGGCCTGATCGGGATTGTAGCTTTCAAGTTCGGTCTGGTATGGGATCCGGGCCTGATCGATCTGGCAGCATAGAAGTTCGATGCGTTCCAGGGTGTTCATCGGTTCTTTCGAGACGTTATACGCTTCGAATTCTAGTTCGAGCATTTGACGCGTGGCCTGGGATGCTACGTCAATAGCCGTGGCCCAGTCGGATAGGCGGGAGTCAATCTGGTGGTGGAGTTGTGTAATTGATGCGTAGTGGAACTGGAGTTCTTCGATGACTCGTCGTATCTCGGTATAGGACATTTGACTGGGCGGCTTGAGGGCTGAGAGCCTTTGCTCGATGAGATCGCCTTCCTTGTCGGCCAAAGGCATCGTTTCGGATATCTCTCGCTCGCATTGGGCAATTGACATGGTGTCGGACGTATGGACAGACAAGGAGGACGACAGTTATGAACGGACAGAAATAACAGACATTGAACAGAAAGTCACAAAATAAAGGGAAAACTCGAAAATTAAAAAAAAGTTGGAGTAGGAAATCAGGTGTTTTGAAACAAATTTTCCCCTTTTGCAAATGAAAATGGAACAAAATTCAGAACTTGCGTAGCATGAAGATTGAGGGTGGTCCTGTGGTCGCCATTTTGTAGTGAATTACAAGTGTAGTACAGTAGCAAGACGATACGGTGTATTTGGGTGGAGAGCCAATGCCTTGTGAACTCTGTTTATTGAACTATCGGTATCGCTTTTATAGGCCATGGCGGGCATTTGCATCTTCGTATAGCGGGGGGTTCCCACGGTGGTCCGGCGGCTCCTGCCGGGCCCCGACTGTACGATTGAGATTTGAGGTCGCTGTGGCGACACCAATCAATGACTATAGCGCTACCTGGTCCCCAATGTAAGTAGTCAACTCGGCTCCCGTCCCAATACAGCCACACTTCATCCCGACGTCGGATACCCAGATAATATTCATCCGCAATCACTCTCGTCGACGAATTCGACCACAAGTATAGATTTTTATTGACGAAGATGTTTGGGATTTTGTAGGGGATGCCGCTGGCGTTCCGGCATTTCTCCACACCATCTTCGAAATTTTTGGCTGAAAGGGGAAGGCTTACAAGGAAACCTGGCCAGCACTAGCTCAGGCTGAAGTATCAAGCATACCTCTCAAAAAAGTGAAACAAGCCGGATTGTCCCGTACAGTATAATAGCCGACAGGGCAACAACATATGCTGAGCCCAAGCGCCCAGCTTAACAAGTAAATTTTGAAATGCATGGCGTGACAAATGAGAGCGAGTCTGTTATCAAAAACCACTAGTGCCACTCTGCCTTATTATACTAACCCAACACGCTACCCGATTCTGATAAGAAGCCACGATTTACCTGGTACGGGTTGTATTTCGTGGAGAGGAAAAGATACGCGGGGAGAAAAATTGTATGTATCAATATTTATAGAAAATGGCTTTGAAAAATGGGCTACATAGATGCTTTCCTTAATCGGTTCTGCTCCTCAATGGTCTCTGCTAGCTGTCCTTAATGGTCTCTGCTAGCTCTCCTCAATAGTCTCTGCTAGCGCTCCTCAATGGTCTCTGCTGGCTCTCCTCAATGGTCTGCTATTTCTCATCAATGGTCCCTGCTAGCTCTCCTCAATGGCCTCTGCTAGCTCTCCTCAATGATCTCTGCCAGCTCTCCTCAACCAAAAACAAGCTCAATCTAGCTTCCCTCTAGGTCCATTTCAAGTGGCCAGCTAGCCAGCTCATGGCTTTTCCTTCTCAAAAGTCATCTGGAGAGTCTTGTTGGCCAAGTGGCGGACATGAAAAAATGGGATTTAAGCGGGGGGAAAAGGGGGGTTGAGAAAAAGAGGGTGAACAGGGGGCGTTGTTCGGGCACTCATCCCCCCTCCTCGGTTGTATGTATGTTGCCCGTATGAGAAGGGGGACAAAGCGGGGCCTAGGATGGGCCCTTGGTTGGGCCCTAAGCATCCGTGGCCCCGGCTTCTCCCCCCAGCCACTGACCACCACTCAAAGTGACGGGCCGTGTGTCAATTACCACGCTGACTCGGTGTCGCCATTCGGCGTTTCGGTGGTGGCCCATCATATTGGCGGGGCCAAACCGCAGCCAATCACTTTCGTCTTCAGATCAGGAAACTACGCGTCAAATTAGGGGGCTAGGGAAGTCGGGGGGACCCGTGAAGCTGATTTGTTGTCAAATTCAAATGAGACGCTATGCAATTGGCCGCCGCGCGCCGTCACGCGTCCGCAACGCGTTCGAAGCTTCTCGGCTTCTACGCTAGCAATTTTTCGCTTTTCCGGATGCTAGGCTTCCCTGTTCCTTTGAAATTTTAGGGCTTACCGGCGGCTTTCAATTATCTCTGATCTCTTTCTCTTCATCTCTCCCCCTCGCTCTCTCGCGCGCTCCTCCCTATCTCTCTTTTTCCCCTTTGCTCTCTCCCTCTCTCTCTCACTCCCTCTCTCTCGCTGTCTGTCTCTCTTACTCTCTATGAGAACAACTTCTGTCGCTTCCCGGTCCCTTTAACTTCGGCAAAATCAACTACAACCCCGATCCGAACAACTCAACCCGGGGGGTTATATTCCGCGGAGGTTAGCCGGGTGCCGCGAATTATTTATGTGGCCCCCCGGCTAGGTAAGGCATCCCCCAAACTTTTGTTCCCTCCAAAGCGCGCCAGGTCCCCTTCGGTGTGTTCGGCGGGCCTATGAACTCTACGAGCGTACTCCGGAATACCGGATTGCTTCGTAGTGTCCTTATTTTTCGATGCGCCTACCTTAACCTCGCAAAGTCTTTGAAGCTTTTAATATCTTGCTCTTTCTCTCTCTCTTTCTCTCTCTCGCTCTCTCTCTCGCTCTCACTCTGTGATTTCATATTTCGCTTTTTTCGTCACCAACCAGTCTGCCCGTAGTAACATAAACGTAGCCGGCAGATGCAAAAGGCTGAAATCGGACGCCGCATGGCTTTCACCGAGGTGCCGTCCTTTTTTTTTCTGTTTCGGCCGCCGAATGGCCCGTCGGCATGCAAAATGGACATTGACTGGGGCCACAAGGGTGTCACCTTCGGTCATCATCGTTTCAGGATCTACTCCTAGGACTTTTAAAGAGTTTTGTTAGGGTTTTAAAATCGTGGTTTGTAGGCTGGCTAGTAGAAACCAATCAGGAGAGCTAGCAGAGAGGAGGGAAAATCCTGACTCTTTTGCTCAATTTTTTCACTTTTCCTCGTTCCGCATGCTCTGCTTTTCTCTCTGGCTCTCTCTCTCTGGCTCTCTCTCTCTCTCTCTCTCACCCGCCCCCACTCATAATTCAATGTAAACAGCTCGTGGTCGAGAAGGCGCCAAGCCGCGTGGATTACCCCCCGGAAATGCATACTTCATTTGCGGTTCGGGATGCTAGAAGGGGGGATAGCGTATGCTAGAGCCTTCGAAATTCTAGCCGACACACTTCTGAAGTACGATCCGAATGAGAGAAGGGGTCGGATTCCGGGTTTGAAAGACCACTTGTAGGGCAGCCAGTCGAATCGAATGATAGCTTTCAGACTGGGTTTGGGCGCATTTCAGGGATTGCAAGCAAGAAAAGAGTTTCCGTAAGAGCCTCTGCTAACTCTCCTCAATGATCTCTACTAGCTCCCCTCAATGGTCTCTGCTAGCTCTCCTCAATGATCGCTGCTAGCTCTCCTCAATGGTCTCTGCTAGCTCTCCTCAATGGTCTCTGCTAGCTCTCCTCAATGGTCTCTGCCAGCTGCCCCCAATTTCACACCTCATTCTAAAAGGCACCAGGGCGTTTCGGTAACCCATTAACACCTCGACCAGCTGGCGCTTAGGGTACGGTACCCCCTGGATTGCGCCATTTTCAAAGCCGTCCCCTCCCTGGCTGGCCGCCCCAATTTGCATAAGCCGTGGCCCGGATGGGCACGCGTCAATCAAAGGCGGGCCCGAGATGCGGGTTTAATATGACAATCACTCCTCCTCTGCTCTGCCGCTCAAATAGCAGATGGGTGGCCGGAAGGGGTGAGTTATTCCGGAAACGGAGTGGACTTTAAAAGGATTCACTGGTTTACCTATTTAGCGTCATTAAAAAACGTATATCTCCTTTTGGGCCAAACCAAGGAGTTGGCGCGGACGGGAATCGAACGCGAGTCGTTAACTTGAGAACCTATAGTGCTAGAGAACTCGCAAGTTTCGGGCAGAAACGTGCTTATTAGCCTTCCCAGCCCCTTTAAACCGAACTTCTGAGGTCTCGCAGTCTCCTTGCCTCAATTCTCTCTGCTAGCTGGCCCGGCTCGTCCGAGAGAAATTTCAAGCATTTCAAGCATCTCACTCCGGTTAAAGCCAATTTCTGGGCCAATTTTTCGATTTTCCGGGAACATCCGGTTTCCCCAATTTTCTTTGCTAGTTTGCCCTCACGCTCCTGACTGATTTTTCATGGTGGGCGGGGCTAAATTACAGGAATTTTCCCTTGTCCACGTCTCTTTAGATGGAAAATTTCACTTTTCTGAGTTCCGTCGATTTTCCTCGATTCTCTCTGCTAGCTTGCGCCAGGACAGGGCTAAATCAAGCCTTCTGGGCCCTTTAATTAGAATCACTGTCCACTAGACCCAACGGTTCCAAAGTTATCTCTGCTGGTTTGCCCTGGTATTGGTCGCCAATTTTCTTTCGAAAGTCGGGTTGATTTCCCGGGTTTTGAGCGTCCCAGTCCCTTTAAGACCAGATTCCAGTTTTTACGGGTTTGGGGCGCTTTTCCTTAATAATCTCCGCCAGCTTGCCTTCCCCCAAACTTGACGATTGATAGGTGGGTGCGTGTTTGTGGGTGGCGGTACAAATTGTTGTGGGTATGCCGCGGCACTCATCGCTCACCTTCACTCCTCCTCCCCATACCCAAATGGCCATATGGTGTTTGCCGCAGCGGGGGGAGATCGAGCCGCAAAGAAAGGAGATGGTCGGGCCGAGATTAAAGGGACTGGGAAGTAGTTTCGGGGCTGATTTTGACGGCCGATGAGGTCTGTTTTATGGGGGATGAGCGAACCGGCGAATTCCGAATTTCTGTGCGTTTTTACACGGGTTTTTAGCGGGATTTTTGGACCTCGGTGATTCTCAATAAATTCCCCGCTAGGCTTATTTGATCACGACACTCAAATAACGGAAAAAGCTCGACTTTTTGAAGCGTATATAATGCGCCAATCGAAACGTCGCGGCTTGTCCGTATTTAACTGATTACGCCATGTAAATATTTGCCAAAATGCCGGTTTTTCGGTTTAGCAGATTTTTTGAAGTCGGCGATATGCTAGCGAAAAATAAGATTTAAGTGATTACGATGGATAAATAACGGAAAAATACAGCGCCTTTACAATTTTTTTGACCCATTTACGGTGAAAAATATTGGTTCTAGAGAGCCGCCGCTTACGACATGTAAAGCTCAAAATACAGCGATTCGATTACGTACGTCCAAATCCCCGACTAAAACGCCGTGGTGCTCCAACTTACAATTTTTCGCAACAGCCCGAGGCCAAAATTGGACGTTGCCGCCGGTGTATCTAACCGTAAAAGCGTCGACGAAGGTGGGGGATGGGATAATTGAAGGGTGTAGGCGTCTGTTTCTCTCACTCTCTCTCTCTCTCTCTCTCTCTCTCTCTGGCTATGTAGATATCTCTGTGTCACCCGATCCGCTAGAAGTCCCCTGTATTGTTGCAATCCCCGCCGTATTTCCCCACCCCCAGGGGCAATATTTGCCGTTTTTCGGCTTTTGCTCTCTCTCTCTCTCTCTCTCTCTCTCTCTCTCTCCAGCTCCCAGAATATTTGTTGGTGTTCTGCAGCCCCAAATTAGCTTCACCCGGGGTGAAGCGTGTCTCGAAGCGTCTGCTAGGTGTACGAAGGAAAATTTTAGAACGAGGTTCCACAGAATTTTCTGCGAGCTCTCCTCAATGGTCTCTGCTCGTTTCCTTCTTTTCCCAATCCCACAGCCATTTTCAGCTCATTTCGCGCCCCCAATAAAAAGGGCATTTTGGCTCCCGAGAGGGCCCATCCCTCTTCCCCACTAGGGCCCAGATTTCTAATTGGAAGTTTTGGGCCGTCGGCGAGTTTTCGTGCCCCTTCCACCACACCACTAATTCCGGCCTTTGAGCTGGCCGCTTCACGCTGCAAAAATTATGCCTCCGGGCTATCTTATTGCCAGCCACCCCCACCCTCTAATGGCTATAGTTGTCATGCGTTATTTTTCCCGAGTTAATTTTGCCTAAACATCGCGTTTATCTAGGGTTTTCAACTATGAATAAAAAATAAAAAGCCTATTCTTCAATCGTTTTTTTGGGATTTTTGGCGCTTGGGCGGCTACGGTAAAATTGGAAAATCCTCCGGCCGGTTTTTGGGCAAAAACCAGTTGGCTATAGTTTTGTAGCGGAACACAAAAAATCTGTTTTTTTTGTTGATAAGTAGTTGATATTTGTTTTTCCTGATCGTCTATTTTTTGACTGGACTTTTTTTCTGGAAAGCCACGGAATATTACTGTATTCAAGTTTTTCTTTAGATTTTCGGTCCATTCAATTTAGTAAATTTTCAAATACCATTGCCGGAATCGGGTTTTCCGGATTGCGCGCAAAAAATGCCGACAGTTCCGAATTTTCATTTTTTTTAATAGAGATTTATGGAAAAAACAGGATATGATCGAGATAAAAAGAGATAGTAAAGTAAAAATAATGGAAAAAATTAAAGATTGTATTTAAAGCCTATATTAGCTCTTTAGTAATTTTTCAGGATAAAATGTGCGTTTTTAAAAAAATTCTGCCAGCTAGATTTCATTTGGAATTGCTAAGCATCGTTCCACAAGCGAAAGCCATGTTATTTCCCCAATAAAATTTGCACCGCAGCCACTCAATATTTCCCTTCATGCTGCTGCTCGTGTTTAGAGTATCATCCCGTTTTTTTTTCGTAGTTTCATTTCCAGCTGCTAGATAGACGATTCGACCCGAGTCAAAATTGCAACCCGTCGTCTCGATGTGTAGTCCGAAAAATCAACAGAAGCTGTTGGGGGCGACGATGAGATGCGGAGACGGTTAATGGATTCCCGCAAACGAAACCTGGCCGCCCGGCTTTTCCCGCTGCTTCTCCTACTCATCCTCCCCTCCATCTCCTTTCCGCTTTTCCAAAATCCAGCCCATCGTGTCGAATCGTGAAAATTGCATATTCATTTCGGATGGGTGGCGGGGGGGGGGGTTGGGCCGAAAAATCAGGGCACGCTAGCGGAATCCATTTGCGGATTTGGCATAAGCATCAAAAATTCTCACAACTAAAATACCGACAGCTAATATGCCGACAACAAAAAATATCGACAACCAAACGACATTTTGACGCTATTTTGCACTGTTTTTCCTTTGAAACAGCTATTTTGCTTGCCTGTCGGGATTGACTCTCTTATAAATTCTCGTTGTCGACATTTTGGTTTGTCAGTATTTTGGCTGTCGGCGTTTTGGCAGTCGAGCTTTTGGCCTGTAGGGATTGTCGGTGTCGGGATTTTCTGTTTTCGGGATTTCCGGTTGTCGACGTTTGGCTGTCGGGATTTTCACGTTGTTTTTGCCTCCTCCGGCCCCCTTAAGCTATCCAACCAGGGCAGGCTAGCCGAGATCATTTGCGGAATCACTGTTTTCTTGCACTTTCAAAAATGGGGCAACCTATCAAAGATTCTTTGCGGATTTTTCCGGATTTCTGGCACATCCCATTTAACATATTTTTGCTTTATGCCCTTATTTGCACTGGTTATTTGTGCTGTTGATCTGTCCTGCCGAGGGAGGGAGGGGGAGGAGGAGGAGTGGCCAACCCGAAAGGGGTAGTGACCCCCACTTGAGGGCCAAAGGGCACTACTACCCCCCTGGACGGCCGTATATCCGCTTCTCGATTCTGGCTTTTCAACGATTCGTGTTATTAATCAGGGCGAGTGGCGATTTTTCTGGAAATTTAATTCCAAAATCTTTCATTCAGTTTTTTTGGATCCTTGGGCCGGAAGGAGAGGACCAAAAATTTTTGGCGAGAGAGAGGGAGAGAGAGAGAGAACGAGATTGAGAGAGTTAGAAATGCGTTTCAGTACGTCATTAGATTAATGGTGATCTATTAATGCGGAGTTATGGCTTGGACACACTGTCTCGTTCTCTCGCCGTCTCTCGCTCGCCACCCTTCACTCCCTGTCCCTGTCGCTCTCTCTCTCTCTCTCTCTCTCTCTCTTCTCTCTCTCTCTCTGGCTCTCGCTCTCGGTCTCTCTCTTTCTCTGTCTGTCTCTCTCTGGCTCTCTCTGTCTTTCCTTCTCTCTGTCTCTCACGCTCTTTTGCATTCCCACTCACTTGTTGATTCCACACTCTTTTTCTCGGTCTATATATTTTACTTCTCTCGCTCCCTCTCTCTCTCTCTCTCTCTCTCTCTCTCTCTCTCTCTCTCTCTCCTCACTCTCGACAATATCATCCACCTATTAATTATCCACTATTCCGCCAAACTTTATGGATTTGCAGGTGGTGTGGTGCCCCAATGTGGTACTTCGACCCCCATAAGGCAATTCGGAGCACCCAGGTGGGCCACAATAGATTGGAGCCATGTAATTCCACATACCCGAGGGGGGGGGGTCACATTGCCGAGTCTCATAGCATAATCAAGCCTCAATACTTCCGGCTAGTCAGCGAATTGTGCGCGGAAGTTGGATTCGTTCGAAATTTTGTCTATTAAGGCTCAAAAATTAGAGAATTTGATTTATGCGGTAAACCAGCGCCCAAAATCCGCTTCGCGGGCCTTGGACGCTGGAATTGTGCCTTTGCATGAAAAATTTGACTTTCCGATAGCTCGGGTCCTTCAAACCCCTTTCCCCCACCGACCACACACGCGCGGGCAAATTGCAAGAATGAGGAAATTTGTATTTTTTTCATATTATGCAAATTACCCTCAAAAATGAATAAAACCGGCTTTAACTTTGTAAGCTTGTATTTTATCGAAATTCTGAAAACGCCATCGGAAAGAGGAGGGTAGATTCCCCCAAGTGACAAAAAATCAGCGCATTTTATGCAGAGGAAGGCCCTTAAATCGGGCCTCGAAAGTGACATCCACACACACACACACAGAGATACACCCCAAAATTATATAAGGTAGGATATAACTACTCAATACCCGTAATGCAACACCTCTAAGCTAATTTTCGAGCTGCCGAATTGGAATTCCGGAACACTACGCGTTTACAAAACTTTTTTCAACTTTTTTGGGCCTCGAAAGATCGGCTGGTAAGGAGTGGAATCGCCAGGGGTCATCTGGCGCTTCCGAGAGCTTGCTCCCTCTCTCTCTCTCTCTCGCCATTGACCATTTGCCTTAATCCAGGCACTTGTCCCCCCAACTAACCTCCTCCAGGCTTTTCAATGTTTTCTGCTCGCCCCCTCCCCCCAGATGATCCACTTCTGTTCATCGTCTCACCAGAATTATCCACTTACCCCTCAATGGCAGTCTATAGAATGACCCCGGATCGCCTGCTCCTGGCTTTCAGGGTTTAAAGGGATTAGGACAGGAGGGGGATTGGCGAGAAACTTTGAATTTTTGCCTAAGTGACTACTATCGTCCATTGACCATCCTAATTTGCAACTTACAGTAGGCCTGTGTTTACCGTAATCGGATGCACACTGTAAATTTCTGATTTTGTACTCACTAAAATCCATAGCCGCGGTTGCACTTTTCTTTAAAACGTCTTTCCTGCTCCCTGACATGTCAAAATAGGCGCTTGGCCCAATCTCGACACGCAAAAATGCTGACTTCGGAATGTCGCCTGGAAATCCGGAAACGACAAAATTCAGTGTTAACGGAATCCAAATCCCGACAGCCAAAATGCCGGCGGTCAAAATGCCGACAATCGAAATCCCGATACATTCAAATAGCTACATTAAAAATACCGACAACCTAAATCCCGAAATACAAAATACCGACAGCCAAAATATCAGCCAAAATACCGACAGCCAGACAGCCCAAAATTCCCATACCCATAATACCGACATTCAAAATCTCGAAGGGCCAAAATCCCGACAACCAAAATGCCGACAATCCAAATCCCGACTCTGAAAATCCCGATAACTAAGAACCATCAAACCCAACCAGCGTTCCCTCCACTCTTCTGACTCATTCCCAGATGCCCATCCGTTTTCGTAACCCCTAGTTCGCAGGGTGCTGCCAAAAACTTCGCGAATGTTGTCCTTTTAGGGGTAGGGAAAAGCTTATGGGGGGATGGGCGGTCTCGTTGATTTATGTAGGAACTAATCCAGGAGGGCCATTTGTCCCCCAATACCCTTTCCTACCACCACCACAACCAACCCTCGATCGCATCTCTAATCCCGACACGACCATTCCCTTTAGCCCCACTACCCCCCTTACCCCTACGCACCAATACTATGCACACCATATTGCACCCACAGACAAATCGAAAATATTAGCTAAAAATATAGCTTAAATTTCCGAAATTCTTCAGGTTTATGACCAGTCTTTCTCCATATACCTCTCTCTGTTTTGCTATTGCTCTCGTTCTCTCTTGCTCCGTCTCTAGGCATCTCTTTCTCCATCTCTCGCTCTCTCGCACTCTCTCACTCTCCCACTCTCCCACTCTCCCTGTCTCTCTTGCCCTCTCTCTATCTCCGTCTCTCTTTTCTCTTCCACACTACTTTTCAAGATCGATTATTTTTTCTCTTTCTTTCCCTTGCTGCCAACGTTTTGACATATTTATTCAAGCTCCGGGATCTCGTCGGCATCTCTCTTTCTCTCTCTCTCTCTCTCTCTCTCTCTCTCTCTCTCTCTCTCGTTTGTCACAAACCATCGGGTTTCAGGAGCCCCAGCCACCTAGTAGCGATGCTGAGATGACCTCATTTTATCTGCTTCTCATTTTGCTGGTGCCGTTTCGGCGAGCACTGGAATTTATTGGTAAGTCAGGATTTTTAAAGGGGCTGGAACAGTGAGAGAGAGAGATAGAGCGTGAGAGAGAGCGAGAGAGCTACCGTACCCAACTCCGCTCCCCTATTTGGATGACTTGCTAATGGCGCCACTTGATCGAGGGTGCGGGGATGTAATTGACGATGTCCCTTCCTCTCTCTCTCTCTCTCTCTCTCTCTCTCTCTCTTCTCGAAATAGGGATGTGCCCTCCCGTAATACGGTTACCGTAGCAGGGTGCCCATTACATCGTCTTCGGGGGGCTACTCGGTCTATTTCCCCTCGGGACCGGCCATGGAACGCCAGAAGGCGCAAATTCACACCACAAGGTCGGGCCCGAGTCATTGTACATAATGCCCCAAGTTACGCGTGTCAATCGGGGGAGCGCAAGGGGGTTGAATTGAGGGAATTTGAAATGTTTTAAGGTGACCCGAAAAGTTTTTGCTCGAAAACATCAAAGAAAACGGTAGCCTCTAACAAATTTCGGAACAAAATTCAAGCAAAATTAGTCAGCCCATCGTGCTCACAAAATATGCGCTTTCGACGTAGCTAGCTCGTGCTCCGAAAAATTTGCGTTTCTGAATGAGCCAACTCGTGCTTTTGAATGCTCATAAATGCGCTGCAAGACCCAGATCGCGCTCAGAAAAATATGCGCTTTCTAGGTAGAAATGAGCTGGCTTTCGAATCGAATATTTCAAACTCTTGCTCACTTTAATTACCACAATTTCAGATGAAACGGCTTGCCCGCATGGATGGCAGTCGTCGGGTAGCGCATGCGTTCGGCCATTTTTGATAGCCAAGGTAAGTAATCAGCCAGAAAGAGAGAGAGAGAGAGAGAGAGAGAGAGACAGAGAGAGACGGAGAGAGAGCAAAAGAGAGCAAAAGTGAGAGAAAAACGCTATTCTGAAAATTTCAGGACAAAGAGGGAGCTGCTAGAGAATGTGCGATGGCCGGGGGTCGGCTCGTCTCCCCCACGGATGCTGCTCTAATATCCGATCTTGTTGATCTACTCCAGGTGGGCTATTTTGCGCTCCAATTACAGTACTCCAGGGTCTGTACGATGCGGGACTAGCGGAGACCACCTGGCTGCTTGGCGGCCCTAGCGACGAGCGCGGGGAGCGCGACTCCGATGCGTGGCGTACCGCGGCGTTGCGGAGGGACACGAATCAGGAGTATAGGATGTGAGTGCTGTTTTATACCCAAAATTCTGAATATTAGCATCGTAATTAAGGTGCTTCTCGTACTAAATTACTACTTTTCAGTACTGCTGTTCCGGCCTCTGCGGTGTATCCATTCGTTTGCAGCTTGTCCCATATCGCGCGACGACGGCTACTCTTTCAACAGCAGTTAATACCCAGAGGTTAGAAAGAGAGAGAGAGAGAGAGAGAGAGAGAGAGAGAGAGAGAGAGAGAGAGAGATGAGAGAGAGAGAGAGAGACGAGCGAGAGGGAAAAAAAAAAAAAAGAATACGAATTCTACGAAATTCAAACTTCTAGGAGCCAGCCGACTGTCCAGCAGCACCCCATCCTCCGTCTTCTTTTTTCCGAGGCAACCCACCGATTTTGTGGCCCTACCTTGCCAGGCGGACGGTATTCCGACGCCTCGAATCACGTGGTACAAAAATGACGTTGAATTGGTAGGGTTTTTTGTATTTAGCTCTCTCTCCCTCTCACCCTCTCTCACTCTCTCACTCTCACTGACCCTCAATTCCAGCTCTCTGCCACCGACAACAATTCCTCGTTCCTCCTATCTGGGGGTACCCTCCTCGTCCCAGCCACCACTTCCCTCGCCTACACCAAGTTCCACTGCACGGCCACCAACAAGCTGGGTAAGGCCATTAATCCGCACCGTACCCAACCGTGCATAGGCTCTGTGCGTAGCCCCTCCGTTCTTGTGCGTGCGGCTTTTGTGGAGGCATTTGCCCAACGGCGCTTCGACGTGTTCCCCCTGGCCGACGGTGGGGCGAGGCTGGAATGTATGGCCCCGGCGCATCAACCTAGTAAGTTGACTTGGGGCCGAGCGTTTTACTTGGCTTGGAGAGCTTTGCTTCGACCAGGATTCCGGATATTTCTAAGGCGGAAATACTAGATGGACTAAATGGTTGAACACAGACAAACAGAGCTGGGAGAATCAAGTTTATGGCAAAATCCGGGTTGAAGTTGTACAATTTTCAAGATGTAAGTAGCAGCTATGCGTAGTCACTCTGAAAAATGAAGATTATTTTTGCACCTGCACTTGCACGAATTGGTTTTGTATTCACCCTCGAATTTTGTGTATTTTTGCCGTGGGTCTCTCCATCTGAGTCTCTCTTTTTCTCTCTCTCTCTCTCTCTCTCTCTCTCTCTCTCTCGAACCTTCACTAATTTTGCGCCCCTCCACCCCATTTTACCGCCCATCAACGCTTCTGGGGCAATTTATTGCGCGTGGGCTTCACCTGCCGTTTTAGGGCCCTGTGTTTGTGTGTCTCTCTGTCTGCTTGACTCGGCGTATTCTGTCTATTACTGGCCTTCCCGTCCCCAGTACGTTTTTAATAGAATCACGGCGCGCTGCTGGGAGAACCGGGTTTGTGTTACTCGAATTCTTTGGATCTATTTCTGATCATTTTCTTAAGATAGAGAGAAAGAGAGAGCGAGAGAGGGAGAGAGAGAGAGAGAGCGAGAGCGAGATAGGTGGAGAGAGCGAGAGGGAGAGAGAGACTGAACGACCGAGAGAGATAGAGATCTTATTCCGTTCCATTTATTTATAAGTATTCCGTTACATTCCAATTTCCTTCCTGCTCCTTTTTTGACGCGCTTTTCCGCGTACTATTTGATCAGGCGCATCCGGGCCAACCCCCTTCCCCCTTATTCCGGAATGATACTAGATTCCGTAAAGGCCCACCCCCCCCCCGGACTGACCACGACGGAAGTATAGTGAGAATCGAATGGGAAGACTTCATCAATGACCCCTTTCGAGGCACTCTTTTAAGCATCCCGGCCTCTCTCTCGCGCTATCTCTCTCTCTCTCTCTCTCTCTCTCTCGCCGTTTCGCGGAGACAATCAGGGTAGTCACTGGCCTTGGGGCCCTTGGGCCATTTCTCCGCACCCAATCATGGATGGAGGGTGATGATGGTCGAGTGAGTGGGCCCTAAGGAGGTGCGAGATGGACCCCAAGTGGATCATTTTGGTGTCGCTTGAGTTTAGCACTAAATTAAATAACTGATACCACTGATTAATCACGTTATTTACCCTGTAGATTCTACTTTAAAGAGTCCGACAAGTTGAGACGTATGAATTCAGTTGGCTCGATGCCTTTTTGGTCCCTTTAAAACAGAATTGTCGGGTGGTGCTGTAACTTTTCCTTATCTCCGAAATATACCTTTTCCATCTCTCTGTTTCTGTACCTCTCTCTCACTCTCTCTCTATCTCGCGCGCCCTCTGTCTCTATCTCTCTCACTCTCTCGCGCTCTCTCATTCTCTTTCTCTCTCACTCTCTCCCTCGCTCTCTCTCTCTCCACCTTTGCTCTCATTGCTCTCTCGCATAAAAAAAGCGGAAAGGGAGGTAAAAATGAGCTAGGTGAGGGGAGACGCCCAATCTGTACGCAAGTGTACCGTACTTTTGACGTATTCCCTCGTAGCTAAATTTAGGCCTACCCACCCCACCCATCCGAAATCTAGTAAAATAGGTCCATTGCCTTGGTCGAATGAGGGTTTCGGGTGGATGGCCGGTCCATTCCTTTGAGGACCTCCCTCCTCCTCCCCTTCCAAACCGCCCATCCATTCCGAGCCCATCCCATCCACATCCGCCCCCCCCGTCCTTCGTTTCTTCTACCCGATGAAATGGGCGCCAAATCGCAATTTAGGGCCCTCCTCCTCTTCGTCCTCTTCGTCCTCCTCCTCAACCACCACCACCACCACCCAATCTAGTCGAAACGACGCGCATGTCCCCCAAACGGCTTCATTTTAAGCCCCCGCCCTAACCTCCCATCACCCATCACCGTTTCGCACCCAATTACGACGGGTTTCTGGCGTTAGTGGAAATTTTAAAGGGATCGCGACAGGCATTTTGGTTGGTTAAATCAGCTGGGAACGACAGGGTACAGATGTCGATAGCAGTACTGTGTAGCAGAGCCCAATGTTACGTAGGACACCTATTTACACCCTCTGGACGAGGCCTTCAAAGCAGGGTTCGATTTGATTGGGTAAATTTGGGGGTGGGGGCCTGGAGGTGGTCATTTAGTCCGGAGGTGGTCAAAAAAAGGTGTAAAATTTTTGGCGGCCGCTTCGCGGCCGGTTCCCTATGACATATATATGGCAGAGGGAACGCAGGAAACGATGAAGGGGAAATTATTTCTTGTAACTAGCACCTGTTTTCTAAAATAAGAAATCTAATATTTAGCGGAACCACCTGCATCTTTGAGGTTTTCCGGATACATTATTGTGCGTTGATTTTTTTGCCTTGAAATAAAAATTTTGAATAAATGTTGTTTATTTGTTAATATACCACGCGGCAGTCAAAGCAACTCCGGAAAAATAAAATGGCGACAGGAGGGAGAAGAAGAAATTCCCTAAAAATTTACTCTTGCTATATTCACAACGAATTCTTTGAGGACGGATTGACTTTTCCGGTCAAAGCTTTCCGGAAGCTGCACGGACGAATTTCTTACCTACATTAATCAATGCATCATCCTCTTCCGCATCTGTTGATACCACTCACTAAATCCATAAGGTTCGTTTGACAACCTCCTCTCCACGATGTATGCAAATTTGAGCCAAACACAACTTTTCCGGTCACGGTTTTCCGGAACCGGCACGGATCAATTTCTAACCGACACCAATCGACGCGTCTTGCTCTTCCGCATCCGGTAATACCCATGAAAAGCCATGAAAACTTTGTTAGACAACCTCCAGCCCCCTGATTTATGCAAATTTCAGCCAAAAAACACACCTTTCCGGCCACAGTTTTCCGGAACCAGTACCGATCCACTTCTAACCTACACCAATCGACGCGTCTAATCCTTGCGCATCTGGTGATACCCATAAAAAGCCATTCAGATCGATACTTAAAGGGGTATACACCCTATTTGTCGAAAGAAATTTTTTTCCCAATTAATTCCCAGTCGGTTTTTCAATTAATTCGGTGGTTTATCGTGCTTTTTCGGCGAGCAAACCCGCATAGTTAGATAGAGAATTCTTTAAGCTATCGAATGAGGTCCTACACGAAACATGAAAATCCCGGAATCGGGAGAAACCTCGGTTTTTGTGGCGCGGAAAAAACAGCAAAACCCAATTTTTTCCCAGTTAGGAAAAAATTGTTTCTATTTTCATTTTTTTCCTACCGGAGCGAATCGGACCAAACTTTCAGGGTAGAAACCTCTTAGGCTCCTCTACCAAGGGAGGTGGTCAGCCCCGCCATAGCTCCTCAGGGGGAAGTGAAAAACATGATTGAGGGTGGAAAATTTTTCCCCAAAACCGGGGAGTTTCCGACTGGGTCAAAACAAAACATACGGTCTGGAGGTTGTCTAAACACCTTCCTATGCTTAGTGAGTCATACCACCAGATGCGCAAGGATGAGACGCGTCGATTGGTGTAGGTTAGAAGTGGATCGGTACTGGTTCCGGAAAACTGTGGCCGGAAAGGTGTGTTTTTTGGCTGAAATTTGCATAAATCAGGGGCTGGAGGTTGTCTAACAAAGTTTTCATGGCTTTTCATGGGTATCACCGGATGCGCAAAGATGAGACGCGTCGATTGGTGTAGGTTAGAAGTGGATCGGTACTGGTTCCGGAAAACTGTGGCCGGAAAGGTGTGTTTTTTGGCTGAAATTTGCATAAATCAGGGGCTGGAGGTTGTCTAACAAAGTTTTCATGGCTTTTCATGGGTATCACCGGATGCGCAAAGATGAGACGCGTCGATTGGTGTAGGCTAGAAGAGGATCCGTGCCGGTTCCGGAAAACTATGGCCGGAAATGTGCGTTTTTGCCTGCAATTTGCATAAATCGTGGAGAGGAGGTTGTCAAACGAACCTTATGGATTTAGTGAGTGGTATCA
Organism: Mesorhabditis spiculigera; assembly: GCA_958295435.1. Lineage (NCBI taxonomy): Eukaryota > Metazoa > Nematoda > Chromadorea > Rhabditida > Rhabditidae > Mesorhabditis > Mesorhabditis spiculigera. The sequence continues at coordinate 38,893 of CATQJA010001688.1, read as the reverse complement.
ACAGATGCGGAAGAGGATGACGCATTGATTAATGTAGGTAAGAAATTCGTCTGTGCAGCTTCCGGAAAGCTCTGACCGGAAAAGTCAATCCGTTCTCAAAGAATTCGTTGTGAATATAGCAAGAGTGAATTTTTAGGGAATTTCTTCTTCTGCCTCCTGTCGCCATTTCATTTTTCCGGAGTTGCTTTGACTGCCGCGTGGTATATTAACAAATAAACAACATTTATTCAAAATTTCAAAAATACCGGTGGTTCCTTTAAATACCAAATATGAGTTACAAAATGTCAAAAAAATTTTCGGCCGCTTCGCGGCCCTCTGGAGGTGGTAGGTCCTTCTGGAGGTGGTCTTGGGTTTTTTTCCCATCAAATCGAACCCTGCTTCAAAGGTTCAAACTCCAGTTGACTGTATCCCCCTATGCCACCGAAACGTCAAATTTCTCGATTTTTGAGGTGTCACCATCCCTTTAAAATTTTTGCTAACTTCCTCGACAAACAGACACTACTTGTTGCTGCTGCTCCTCCTCCTTCTGTCGTGTGTATATCCCCCGAATTGGATCCATCCGGTGGATGGATTGAATTAGTCGGGTTCTCCCCGCAGTCCTGGGGCAATGTCCCAGTCGGCTTCTCCTCCCCCGTCTAGCGGTTTCTGGGATCCACCCCCCTAGCGCTTAAAAGCCCCAATATTGGCCAAATTACGCAAATCCACCCCTTCCGCGAGCATACTTTGCCAGGCTCTTACTACGTTTGGCAACTTGTTTACACCACGATTTTCTGAAAATGGTTTACGGTAGCTAGGATAGATTTAGATTTTTGGAGCTACACGATATACCCCGTATTTTTCGAGCTCGTTAAATCATCCCTCCGATTCGGCGAGATTCCTCCTGCACGGAAATGACTACGTTTCACAACCTGTTTACACCCCCCATTTGCTCGAGCTTGGACGACGGACTACGGTAGGTAGCTCAAAATTGTTAGTTTTAAGGCGATTCCAAGCTTTATCCGTAAGACTCCTCTGCACAGCACTTGCTACGTTTGGCAACCTGTTTACACCCATGATTTACTGGAGCGTAGGCTACGGTAGTTAAGAGAAAAACTGATTTTTCAGCTACAGTAATTTCTAGCTTTTTCGAAAAAAATTATAACCTTTCAAAACTCTAGACCACAAGAGGTTCTTGAGCCGCGAAATTTCAAAACAGCCGTGTTGTGTTTTTTCCGAAACACGACATGGAGCCGTTCTATTACAACGGCGCTGCGGGGTCTCCCCGCCGGTCAGCCGATCACTTTTCACCTTCTTATGGCAGCGTTTTTGTTGTTATCTCTCTTACTATCTCTCGCTCTCTGTCTCTCTCTGTCTCTCTCTCTTTCTCGCTCTCTCTCTTGCTATCTCTTTCTCGCTCTCTCTCTCTCTTTCTCGCTCTCTCGCTCGCTCGCTCTCTCTCTCTCTCTCTGTCTCTCTCTCACTCTCTCTCTCTCCAAACTTCTCAACCCCTTTAAAACTTCCACCCTGATTGGGCTACCCGCGAAAACAAGCTCGCCTTTTCTGTCTGGCCCACATAGTTTGCGCATCGGGTTTTCCGGGGCGTTAGCTGACGAGTAGCTGAGGAGGAAAGTTGACCCAATTCTCGGCTCGACCTCCATTACTCGTTTCGACTCCATACTCTCCCCAAGTGGGGTTGATAAGGTGTTCGGCTTTTGGAGGGTCGGGTTTGGTTCCCGAGCTCTACTTCCGGCTGATTTTAGGGTTCTGCTTAGCCAGGCTGACAGTTAATCTTTAGGAGCGTTTTCTAGCTTTCGCTTGGGATTGAGCATGAGCTTGGACTTTTTCTCAGGCAAGCCGCTCAAGCGAATCTACGGATTAGGCTTGGGCTTTGGCTTAAACTTCGATTTCTGCTCAGCTTGTGGCAAGCTAGCAGAGCTCCTTCAGGAGCTTTGCTTTTCCTAGCTTTAGGCTTAAGCTACTGTAAGCTCTTGCTCTAACGTCACAGCATAGGCTTTGAGTGTTAGGCTAGCTAACAGCGTTTTCGAAGGAGCTTAGCTTAAGGGACTTACGATTAGAGGATCTAGGTTTAAGCTTAACCTGAGCCACGCTTGCTAAGCTGGTTGAGAAGCTTGGCTTAGGCTAAGGCTTATGCTTAGGTTTACTTAGGCTTAGACTACTTGCTAAGAGCTTGGCTTAGGCGTCAGCTTACTACACTTACAGTACTACGCTTTCCTACTAAAACCAATCATCTTATAAGCTGCCACTACTTCAAAATTCTCTAACTTCATAATTCCGTACCCAATTAGCCAATCGCCCCTACGCGGGGATTTGCATAAAACGTCATCCCGCAGGGGGTTGGGCCCTGAAAACGGGCGCGCCCCCCGAGACCTTCGGCTTTTTCGGTGGCCCCTTCTGAAAGGGCCCATCTTCAAGGAGGGCCCCCCTTCGGGATACTGAAGTGGTAGCTGGTGGGCTGAAGCCGAAGGGGGGATGGCGTCCCGTGGGAATCCGTGGCCCTCCGATTCTTCTTCGCCCCTCACCAAAATCGCCGGCTGGCTGTCAAAACGGCTTCTTCTTTCGTTGCTGATTTTTCGGGTTGGCCCTTGGTTTTGAGGATTGTACATTTTTTGTGCATAGCTTGGGTTACGGTAGCCTGGATGTTTGGGATACTGTAGCCAATGCCTAGGGCTTCCGGCACTTTGGAATTATCGGGGGATGCACCGAATCTCCTTGTATCTATTCGCAATGCCTCTTAACGTATTACTAGGTATTTGCACGGTATTTTTAGCAAAATTTAACTATATTTTAAGTGGAAAAACAAACCAAAAACGTCTAAAATTTTGAAAAATGCGGCATTTTTGTTGGAAATCGGTTATTTTCGATATTTGCTACGCCTTTTATCAAAATTTAAAAAGTTTTGCGTTTAGAAAAATGAAAATTGTTTAGAAATTCTTCTTATATTTTTATCAGAAAAATTGGATACCAAAGAAAAAGTGGGTAGTTGCCCGTTGCCGGAAAAATTCCGAAATAACCTTTGTTAGTTGTTCACTCCCGGCAAAAATTCCTAAATGTTCTTTGTTAGTGGTTCCACAACGGGAAAAATTCCTAAATGGTCTCTGCTAGCTGCCCCGCCATTCCACAACACCACAAAATCGCGTTAAGAATGGGAGCACATTTGGGGGATCGTTTAGGCTTGGGGGAGGCGTTTCGTGCCTTTGCCATCTCCTCGTCAATCGGGAACACATGTCCTCCTCTCATTTTTGACGGCAAACAAACGACCCCATTGGAAATGGAGCTCGAGGGCACGAAATTGGTCTTTCTGGCTTTTAAGAAGCGCGAGCAAAGCAGATTACGGTATTTTCAACGATTAAAATCCAGAGTCTTGCCCTTATCTTTTTTTAAGATAAACAAGCGAATTTTCACCTCCTTGACCCATGGATACGGCATCCTCCGTACGCAGTTCAACCCCGGAACCGGTGCCGCAAGCGCTGCCGATCCGAACTTCATCCCCTTCAACGGATCTCCCCCTTTACGTTAGTATCATTTCCACTGCCCCGTTCCGGTCCATCACCACCTGTTTTTTGCTGTTGCAGAGCCGGGGATTCGTTGATCAGAGATGGATGACGCTTGGTTAGCTATTTCGTTTCTTAGATCTTGCCCTTTTTTTGCTTCTTCGGTTTCGTTTTCCCGGGCTCAAATTTCAACGTTTATCTAGTGGGAACGGGCTTTTAAAAATCGGCTGGCGAGGGTCGGTGATTGAAAGATGTAAAGCATTTCTCACTCTCGCTCTCTCGCTCTCTCTATCTCTCTCTCGCTTCTCACTTTGACTCTTTTTTCTCGATCTCACTCGCTCGAGCTCAGTTTCTCTCACTCTAACTCTCTCTCTTTCAGGCCTATTCTCACTCCCTCTCAATCCCACTCTCACTCACTTGCTCACCCTCTCAATCTCAATCTTAACCTCTCTCTGAATCGCTCTCTCCCTCGCTCTCTCTCTCTCTCTCTCTCTCTCTCTCTCTCTCTCTCCTTCCTATCGCCCTCTAGGGAACTTTCGATAACCTTTTTGAATTAGAATTTAACTAAATTAGATAAATCAAAAATTATCGAAAATTTTAATGCGTTAATTCAGCGCTTTTGCATTATCGGGGGGAGGTTTATAAGGCAAGAAATGTTTAGCGCAATAGTGTGTGCTTTCACATTTTACAGACTCTCCTCCCCCCGATAATGCCAAAGATCCATTAATTCTCCCGCTTACCTGTTGTGAGTCCCGATAGCGATTCCCCGAACCCCACAAATCTCCCAAAATATCCCATCAAATCAAGCGTCCTCCGGGGGGTCCATGGGATATGTTTGCGTAGTCGATGTTCGGGTGTGGGCCGAGGCAGGAGGGGGGGGATGATGTCTTTTCCCCGATCGGGGGCTTCCTTCCGATGCTTCTTCTTCCCCTTCTTGCGCCCCTTCCATTATTTGTGGATCGGCCACAATCAGCATCTTCATTCCCCCCCCACTCTCATCACCCCCCTCCGAAATCAAACACCCCATTTTCGTTGTGTGGTGGCTCGTCGCCTCGGATGAAATCGACCCATTCGGGGGGTCCAGTCGGGGGCGCCATGGCCGAAATGTCCCCCTATCCGGTGCATTAGTCGCGTGCTTCAGGCGGGAGGGGCTCCTTTGGGGCTTAAGGATTCCGATTCTGTACTAACCACGGAGCTACAGTATCCGTTAACAGTATTGGAAAGGCTGAGAATTGGACGTACGTTTGCGTATCGTTACGTAATGCTGCTACCGTACGACCTACCGTATCCAGTAACCAGTATTCCCCAAGTTTCCGTAAAAATCTCTGCTAGCAGGCACTGTTTCGTACAGCTCGGTAGCGAATTTACGCGTCAAAGCGAACCGCATTCCCCACTTCTCTCTGCTAGCCTTCCTGCCCCTCCTGGCTTCAAAAACGCGAAAATTCTAGGATGATCCGGGGTCCTTGTCCATTATCGGGGGGGGGACAGGGATCAAAGGTAAAAACAAACCTTTTTCCCCTAAGAGTTGGTGTTCTAGTTTTCCTAATATAAATAGTTACATTTTTTAAAGCATTTTTTGCTGTTGCTGAACGTAAAAACTGCATACAAATTCATCTTAAAAGATACAAAAAAATGCGAATTTTTCGACAAAAGATCGAACAAATTCCAGTTTTCAAAAAGTTTTTCGAATTTTTAGATAGTTTTTCTAATAAAATATGGTTAACTTTTGCTAAACACACTGTTAAAATATTTGCTATTATCTTACAAGCCACTTCTAGATCAAGGGGGACCCCCCTCCGATGATGGAAAAGTACCTAAGATTACTTTAGAAATCTCAAATTTTCTAGGCTAGTTTTTCTTAATTTTTCATATATTTAAAACGCCGAAATCCCGCATCAAACTCTAAACCCGGTTCATTCCGCCCGGTTCCAGTCCCACACCCCAGCATCCGCGAACGCCCCGCATTTTTGCAGCCCGCCACCAAAAACAGTTCAAGGGCAGTGTCAGGAAATGGGCGGAGCTTCTCGGGGCGTACGGGCGGCTCCTCTGCACAATCTGGTGGCGGCACACACCTTATCATGTTGTTAATCTATCTCTCTGTGATCGCCAGGGGTTCCGTAGCGAAAACTGTCTGTAGGCCCCGGCTTGGCTTTTCCCCACGCGTCGATAATTTATGATCGCCATCGAGTTGTGGGAATTTTGTCCGGAAAGCTGGGGCCAAGCTTGGCTTATCCGCATAATGCCGGCATACGTAATGTGGAATTTTCGGAATTCTGGAATTTGGGATTTTTCAAGTTTTTCAACCTATATTTTGATTAGATTTCCATGCTGCTTTAATTTTTAATTTAAAAAAATGCAGAATTCGATACAACTGAACTTCTAATATTCAAATTTTATAATTCCGAGTTTCAATGATCCCAAAAAGTCGAAAACCAAATTTTCACGACACCGAATTTCAGAATCCCGACAACGCATCATTGGAAAATACCGACGTTTAGATACACCGAAAAATGCCGAATTTCACGCGCAATATGTAAATTTCGCTTTTGTTAGACCTGATGAAAATTTGGCATTATCACATGTATTCTAAGGACCCTTTTTGACATTTTTTGACATTTGACATTCCGATGTCGGTATTAATGCGGCATTCCAAAGTTCTGCCCGCATTTTTCCTGACCTGGGGCACGTTTCAAGGTGTCTTTCGGGATCTCTTTCAGCCTGTTAAGCCCTTCAACTCCTCAGCTTTTCGTGTTTCCGCCCCCACACGCCACTGACTCTTTTAGACCAGCTCAGCCAACCAACTGTTCGCGTTGATTGATGGGGCAAATTGGGCGATGATTTTTGATGTGTTGTTTGTTCCCCCAGGGGATGAGGTTAAGCCTCGTTATTTCACTGTTGCCGCGTACTTTTTGGAATTTGTAGCCAAACGTAACTTGGAGATTAATTTGGAGGCCACTTTTCTTCCTCATTTTGTAAGAACAATACGGTAGTTTTAGGTTTTTTATCTCTCGCTCCCTTTCTCTCGCACCCACTCTTTCGCTCTCTAGCTCTCTCGAGAAAAATCCAGCTAGATTTGGTTGGAAAAACCACTTTAAGAACTCCAGAGTTTGAGAAATTCGAATTTGGTTTTGTCCTGATAAGCTTCCGCATTCCCCCCCCCCCCCCCCCCGATAACGCAAAAGAACCGATATTTGGCGGTCCTGGAGTCCTAATTACGCAATTTCCTAAATTTGAGCCCACATCTAGCTGGATCAAGCCCGGAAATCGAAGCCGGGGGCAAATATGTTTGGATGTATCGGGATCGGGGGGCTTTGGCCTGTTTGACCATCCCCGCCTCATTTCAATTCAATAGTGGGTGGGCCGCCCCCCGGGTCTGTCGACACATCCAAATGCACACATGCACCACCCGAATATAGCGGCTTCATCCCCGCGGTCGGCGCCTTTCATTTTGGCCCCCCCATTCCAAGCAAATAGTCAAACGGCGGCCCGGAATTTATTGGTTTTTTTTGAATAATATTTTCGTTTTTCTCACTGTCTCTCTCGCCCTCTCTTTCTCTCCCTCCCTCTCTCTCTCCTTCTCTCTCTCTCTCTCTCTCTCCTTCTCTCTCTCCCTCGTCCGCTCGCTCTCTAGCGCGCTCTCTCTGAGTGTCTCTCTGTATATCTCGATAGGAATGTGTCGCTTTCTCTCGCTCTCTTACTCCCTCTCACTCTCTCGCTCTCTGTTTCTCTGCGTCTCTCATTCACTCTCTCTCGCCCTCTCGCTCGTTCACTCTCTCGCCCTCTCTCACTCTCTCTCTCTGTGTCTCTCTCCCAGTTTCTCTCTCCCCACTCTCTCTCTCTCATGTCTTCACAGCGCGCTCTCTCTCTCATTCGCTCTCTCCCTCTCTCCCTCTCTTTCGCCCTTCATAGTACCATTCGAACACGAGCGTGATTTCAGGCAACCCTTATCACCCCCCACCACTCCAATGCCGTGATTCCGCGCCATTCCTATAATTTGACACCCCCACCCGATGCGTGGATTCCACTACACTACGCCACGCTCCTCTGCACACTGTCCGTTTCCGCATCCGGCCCCCGCAGCCAATTTGCCCACCACTCGCACAATACACCAAAATGGACACGATTTTGTATGCAGTACACCCTCCCGATTTGTGTTTTACTAACATGGAGTTTTTGTGAGGGTGTGGAATGAGATGGATCTGTTTAAGAAGAGCGAGAGAGAGAGAGAGAGCGAGAGAGATAGAGAGAGAGAAAGTGAGGAAGAGAGAGAAACTGAGAGAGAGCGAGAGATAGAAAGAGAGAGAGTGAGGGAGAGCGAAAACTAGACAAGGGCAAAGCCCTTTTCAAACCCTTATCTTTCCCGAACGGCTTCCGATCGCCCCAAAACGCGTCGCATCGTAAAATCCGGCGAAATTTTTGCCCAAAGTACATTTCCCAGGAATGTAAATGTCATTTTTGAGATTTTGCATTATTTTTTTAGCTTGTAGTTTCGCAAATCATGCTGAAATTCTCATAGAAATTCAATGTAATCAATCCGATTACCGTGTCGCCATATTTTCAGTTGACTACGCGACGTTCCGCATCCGTACGCCTCCCCCCCCCCCCCCCTCCCCACTTTTCCACCTGACCGCCTCCTGTCACTTTTGCTTATGCATATCATTCCCCCAAGGGGGTAGATCCCCGCTTCATCTTGGGTTGTTTTCGCTGTCCGAGCTGTCCGAGCCGTTCGTTCCCCCTGCCCGTCCACCCCACTCCACACGATTTTCCGTTTCGTTCCAAAAACCGAACCCGATCCCCCCGCTGCCCGCCTTTTTATATCCCGATCCGATCGGCTGGCATTAAGCGGGCGGGGGGGGGGCACTTTTTTAGTATCCTTCACCCGGCTTCACCCAAGAAGGCAAAAGTCTTGCCGCCGGATTGCTATTTCGATCCTAATTTTTCTTAGCTTGCGCTCGGACACGCGACGCGCCGCACGGCGCGCTTTGCTTGAGCTGCACACTGTGCCGTGATTTTTTGGAATTGTAATTTTTTGGTTATACTAACACAAGAATCACTCTCTTCCTCTCTGTCTCTCTCTCTCTCTCTCTCTCTCTCACTATCTCGTTATCTCTCTCGCGCTCTAACTCTCTCTCTCTCTCTCGCTCTCGATCTCTCCCACAGCTTTCTCGATCTCTCGATCTCGCTCTCGTTCTCTCTCTCTCTCTCTCTCTCTCTCTCTCTCGTTCTCTCTCTCTTGCACTCCTCGCGCTTTGCATATACAAAACGCACCATATCACTCACCCCCACTCGCACCCCCACCAAAAATCGCACCAACCTCACCCCCACTCGCACCGACGCACCATACGCACTCCACCAGTTGGCACCCAAAGCACCGTACAGCCCCGCAATTGCACCTGTCCGTCCACCCCCCATTTTTTACGCGTTTTTGATTGCTCTATCGGCTTCTCCGAAAACACTACGTTCCACGCCAATACACACCGCTCGATTTTTTTTCACCGAATGATTTTCCGCAATAAAGCCATTTTCTTTGCCAACCAGTCACTGCCCTCCCGAGTTGCACCGGCTAGAATTGTTGAATGCAAGCACACACCGCCACCCTGGAATGCAATTATGCCGAAACACACGAATTTGCACGGCTTGAATTTGCGTAGTGGGCGTGGTAGAAGCTGTAATGTCGACGGTTAGAATGCCGACAGCCGAAATACCGACAGCAAAATCCCGACATTCCTTGACGCTAGTTCGAATGGCACCACCCTTCATGAAGTAATTTTGCCTGTCGGGATTTTGGATGTAACGATCTTGACTGTCGGCATTTTGGCTGCTGGTATTTTGGCTGTCGGCATTTTGCCGTCTTTCCCTAGTAGAACGTACACACGCCTGGATTTAAGAATTGAGGATCTAGGAAAATTGATTTAAGTAAAGGAATTGGCAGGCGGAGACAGAGCGAAAGAGAAAGAGGGAGAGAGCGAGAGAGAGAGAGAGCGCGAGAGAGAGACAGAAATTCGAACCCGTCAAATTCGAACTTGCATGCAAATGCACCAAAAAACTGGCTACTATACTTTGAAAATTTGACAAATTTAAACCCTGGATATGACACAAAATTGCAAATTCTACAGAAAACTCACAAAAAATGGGTTTAAAAGCGAAAAATAGTCGATTGGCTTACTGTAGGTACCGGCCGGGTGGCGGGAAGTAAGTTGTCGTTTAGTTAAAGCTCCCGCAAAAATTGGCACAGCAAAAGTTGGGTTTGGTTGAGAGAAAGAGAGAGTGAGAGAGAGAGAGACAGAGAAAGAGAGAGAGAGAGAGACAGAGAGAGAGATCGAGACCGATCAACCACTCGCAAAAAGCTGTTTTTATCATTTTTAACTTTTAATTTTAATTTATTATACTTTCCTATACCCTATCCGCTTTTACGAGCACAAAAACTACGCATCACCACTCTGTTCAATCAGTCCCCCGCGGCTGCCCCGATTTTCCGACACAATACACATCCACGCAGCCCGCATGCTTGCCCATTTTCCCCCTCGAAAGCACACCCCGGCCCCAATTCAGAATCGCTGACCTACGCATGGTACGTTGGAGGGAGTACGGAACGGTTGAGGAAACAGGATGAGAGGGTGTTTGTGTCTCTGGACGGAACACTGCTCTTCTCCCATGTACTTGCCGATGATGATGAGAGGTGGGGAGGAGGATTTTGGGTTTTAAGGGAGGGTGAGCTTCGCGCGTGGTGGGTTGAGAGAGGAACGAACGAGAGAGACCGAGTGAACAGGGGCGAGAGAAAGAGAGAGGGAGAGAGAGGCGAGAGGGAGGGAGATAGAGAGTGAGAGTGGGAAAGTGAAAGAGAGTGAGAGAGAGCGAAAAAAGAGAGGGAGAGAGCGATAGAGAGAGCGAGAGTAACTTGGCGAGAGAAAGAAAAGAACCGTGAAAGGACGTGAAAAAGCGAAGTAAGAGAGAGCGAGAGAGACAGAGGCTAGATAGAGAGAGAGAGAGAGACAGATATATAGAGATAGCAGGAAAAAGAAAGACAGAGAAGGAGCGAGAGAGAGATACCGGTTCCTCAATGCTCTTTGCTCGCTGCCCCCGCGATTTTACAAACTACACCTTCTAATCACGGATTTCAGCTACGCCTGTTCCCTTTCACTGGCTTCAACCTCGTCCGGTCACTACGGCCCATTCTTCCGGCTACGGATACCCCCCGCGGTCCTCGCCTCACCGGCAAGGTATCATATTTCACCTGATTTTAGCCTTAAGGAACAAGAAAAATCTGAATTTAGAAATCAAGCCATTTCTCTTTGTCATCACCACTTTTTCAGGGAAGCCTTCGCCCCCGGACTCGAAGCAGGGCACCCCCAATATTTCCCTGACCGCCCAGCCACCGGCGATACCGTATACCTGGAGTGCTTTGCGTACGGAAAGTAAGACATTTTTTAGAGTCGGTATATCTGGTGTTGTTTAGCCCGGTGCCGACGTACCGTTGGACCAGGGTCGATGGGAAACCACTGCCCGACCGTGCCACGGCGATGAACTTCGATCGGGTGCTGAAAATTGAGAATGTGCAACCGGGTGATCAGACCAGGTTGGTTGTTGGGGCGACGTTTTCTAGCAGTTCAGCAACCCCCGGGGATTATAATTGAATTCTAGATACAAATGCACGGCGGCCAACGTGAAGGGGGTCGTCGCTGGGGAGGTGACGTTGCTGCTCTCCGGCGCACCCACCGTACTCCTTCCGCTCGCTGATAGGCTGGTGTCAATAGGCTCGGAGTGGAGCCTGGAGTGCACCTTGCCGACGTCGGACTTTAGCTCGCAGGTGGGTGGCAAGAAGTTGAACTTGACGATGATGTTGTTAGGTGGAATGGTTTCGGGACGCTCGGCCGTTGGTACCGCTGCTGATGCCCGCCAAGGACCGGAAGCGCTTCGTCGTTGATCATAATGTGTAAGGGAGAGAGAGAGTGAGAGAGAGCGAGAGAGAGAGATGGATAGAGGGGGAAGAGAGATTACCACAATTTCAGCCTGAACGTGCGCAACACGACGCCCAACGACACTGGGGTCTATGAGTGCATCGTCGGGAACGAGGTATGTAGATGTTTTGGGCAAATGGCGGGTGAAGCACGCGTTCAAGCAGTTCAGCTCAAATCTAAGAGGATGTGATACAGGAGCAGATAACAGAGAGAGAGCGAGAGAGAGAGTGAGAGGGAGAGACGGAGAGAGACGGAGAGAGTCGGAGAGAGACGGAGAGGAAGAGAAAAATACTTAATGACTGTACGGCTTCATGACGTTCTAATCAAAATTTCACTTTGAGATGGGCTCCACCGTCAGCTCAGCCCTAGTGACGGTAATGGACGCGGCACCAGAATTCCCTCCCATGGCCATGCCGTCGAAGGTCTTCGCCACGAGGGGCAGCACTTTGGTCAGTACCCATTTTAAGTAGATGTTTTGTAATAATGAAAGAACTCTCGGAAAACCTATCCTTTTTAGAGTCTACCCTGCGTCTACCGAGCCTCCCCGATGGGGACGGCCTTTTGGTCGGATGGTGGCGGAAATGTGCTGCCGGGGAAGGGCAGAGTTCGGGATCAGAATGGACTGTTGGTGATCGAGGATGTTGTCTCGGGTAGGTCTGAAAATTCGTGCTTTAAAGGGACTGGGGACCCGTGGAACGATCCCAATCTTGTTGGCCATTAAACTTCGTTCAAAATTAAACTATTATCTACATCTAGACGATGCCGGGCTTTTCTTTTGCGTGGCACGAAACCACCACGGGAAGTCGCACGCCGCGGTGACGCTGATCGTCAACGGTAGGTTGTTCAGTCAGAGGAGGAAAGGCCAAACTAAGCCAAGCCTAAACCTAAGCCGAAATCTGACATAAGCTCACGAAGCCGGATAAAACTCGATGCTGACAAAAATGCTTACTGTAGACTAAACCCGACTTCAACCTTAAGCTTAAGCGTAGCCATTTGAAGGGTGATTCAAAGGCGAGAGAGAGAGAGAGAGACAGAGAGAGAGAGGGAGAGAGCGGGAGAGAGAAAAAGAGAGAATGCCTAAGCCTATCCCTTAGCTCAATCAACCACTGCCCATTCAGAAAAGCAAGAAATCCGAGCTCGAAACGGATCGACCGTGGAGAGCCCAGGGAAAGGTGTTTCCTGTGAGGTGGAATATGGCGAAGAAGCCCTACGAAAGCCCGCTTTTTGCCGCTCAATCTTTGGCGAGCCGGACGGCATCTCGATTGCTAAAGCGTCACCAGCAGCTCCATTAAAGGTATCACTACTTCCAATCGTTTTTAATTTGTAGTAAATACTAGAGATGTTTTTATTCAGATACGATATGGGAAATTTTGCATTTAAGGCAGTTTGCATATCGTATCTAGGTTCAAGCCGGGGCAATCGAGATACGATTAGCGCATCTGGGATCGGCGAGGCTCAACCCAGATACGATATATCGGAATAACATTTGCATATCGCAATGAGCAGAAAATCCGTCATTCCCGTGAATACTTGCCCCGTACGGTCAGGCTTCATAAAAATGCATAAGGTTACGCGTTTCCGAGACAAGATCATTCGATTTGCATCCATTTTTTCGCCTACCGAGCGCTCTAATTTCCCTTAAAGGGGCTCAGAAGTCAAAATTCGTGCGGCGAGGATTGAACCTACGGGTTAAAAAACAAAAGGGTCACTGCTGGCAAGTGCTAAAAACGTGATTTGATTGCGAGAACACGTAAAATGTTTGAGAAAAATCGAATTCTTCTTGGGGCAAAAACGACCTTTGGAGCGCGCGGCGATTACATGTCGTAATGCCTTGTAAGGCACCCAATCTCTCGATCTCGGTGATTCTCTGATCAATTTTCATAATTTAAAAGTCTGGAATGATCAAAATTTGTTGAGGATTCCAAAAATAGTATCAGCATTTTGAAATTCAAACGTTTTCGCGTCCAAACAGAGGCAAATGTTTATGCGGCGCGGTCGCGTTGCGGCCGCCTCTGGCTATTTGCCAGGAATCACAGCCGGGGGCCGTGGACCAGATTTCGGAGCCCCTTTAATCCGATATGCAAACGTTATTCCGATAGTATCGTATCTCAGTGGGTCGGAATCCAATTCAGATGCGATTATCTATATCGCATCTAGAATTTTTCAATTCCGATGGCTTATTCAGATGCGATATATCTGGATGCATATCGTATCTGAATAAAAACATCTCTAGTAAATACCTTATAAAATTGCGACTAATTAATACCACAGGTAAACGCCGTGAACATCTCCCGGTTTGGCGTCGATCTCTACTGGGTGTTGCCACCGCATCATCGGGAGACGAGGCACAACTCGGTAGGGAATGGATGATCAAGAGTGTTAGCAAGGTTTTAGCAACCGGATGAGGCGTTTTTGGTGGAAGTGCGGTCGAAGACGGATCGAAGGTGGAAGCCCGTCAGCCGGTCGATGATCAGCCCCGTCGACAAGGCCACGGATAGGACGACGATTGATGGGTTGAAGCCGAATGAGGGATATCAGGTATGAGAAATGTGTTCTGATTTCCGATATCTCTCTCTCTCTCTCTCTCTCTCTCTCTCTCTCTCTCTGCGACGCTTTCGTCTCCTTTCTCACGCTTACTCTCACGCTCCATTGAGCGTTTGCATACGTAATTTGGAGCGCTGCGTAGCTGTCGATAACAAGGCAACGGTGAATAGATTTTTTTGGGCTTCCCGAACCCTTGAAAACACCTCTTTCAGTTCCGAGTCCGATCCGTGGCCAGCGGACAAGCCGGTGACGCGTCAGCCCCATCAGATTGGGTCCACACCCCACCACAACCACCCCTGGAAGCACCGCAGAGCTTGTCTTGGAAGGCCCTCGACCAAAGCACCCTCTTTGTCGAGTGGGACGCTGTCGAAAAGGTAATTTAGGCCTTTGATTCCTAACAAATCCTTCCAGGACCATCCCTCTGGTGAACATCTCCGCTACGTCGTCACATGGTCCGAAGAACCTGCGGAGAGCCCAAAAAAAGACGACGATGACGGGTCGAAAAAGTACGAGCTCGAGTCGGACCATCCGGCGGTTCTGGTCAGGCTCAACTCGACAGCCGGCTGCCGGGCCGTCGTGCTCGAAGTCCGCGCGGTGAACGACGCGGGCCCGGCAGATATTTCCACGGACGCGGTGGCCTTCGTGAATTCGCGGGGATCGATGCGGCACGTGAACATCTCCAGCATCAGTGCGATAAATGCTACCCACGCGAACGTGTCGTGGACGTGGCACGGCGCGTCGGACTGTGATGTGGCATTTGCGGTTCAGGTGGGTATATGAGTAATGGGGCTTGGGCTTGGGCTTAACCTTAGGTTTTGACTTAGGCTTAGGCTTAGGCTTGGGTTTAGGTTAGGCTTAGGCTTTCTACACGCTCAATCTAGACATCACACTCAATCTTTACACTACGAAATCCTTCCAGATCGAGTGCTTCTCATCAGAACACCATGTCGGTCCCCTGACCGTCTCGGCGTCGTTGACGCGCTGGGTAGTTGGAGGCTTACATCCGTCGACGATATACAGATGTGCCCTGATCCCAGTCGATCCAAGCGGACGCCAAGGCTCTCGCACCGAGACCGAAGCCATCCGAACAGCAAAACCTTCCACCCCTGCCGCACCTGAAATTGGACGCCTTGGCCTCGCCGCCATGCCGGACGGTCATTTTACGACAATCATCGAGTGGAGCGCCGTCGAGCTCGGCAATGCCAGCGAGATCAACGACTTAGGATATAAAGTGGGTGATCATGTCCAGAAAAGGGTCACGGATCTGGTTCTAGATTTTTGTGTACATCTCGGAGACGGCGTCCGATGCGGTGGTGCTCGATATGCCGTTGAGGGCGCTGGTTGATCCGCAACAACCTTCGGCACGGCTGGATGGGTTGCGGTTGATGTATAAATATACTGTGCAGGTGAGGAGAGGGAGAAATAGAGAGAGACAGAGAAGAGAGAGAGAGCGCGCGAGAGAGAGCGTGAGCGAACGAGAGAGACAGAGAGAGAGCGCGAGAGCGAGAGAGACGGAGAGACAGAGGGAGCGAGAGAGAGCCCGTAAGAGAAAGAGCGAGAGAGCGCAAGAGAAAGAAAAATACCCGTTTTTCTATCCCAGGTGGCCGGCTATAACTCTGGCGGACTCGGCCCAAGAAGTGAAGCCCGCTCACTTCGCCTCGGCGCCATGAACTCCCCCTTCATCAGCTCGAGCTCGCTGAGGGCGCTGAGCATCTACCTACTCCCAATCCTTTTCACACTCTGTCTCTTCGCTCTATAATGCTTCTCGAATCTCAATTCTTGCTCACGACACCTCTTGTCCTCCTTCTCGATTCTACCCCGGACCAAGATTCCCCCCAATTTGTGCCCCCCATTTCGATGCCATGATGCCACGAGTACCGGTGCTTTGTATATTGTATTTTTTATGCGATTCAGAGGATATAAAACTTTATTCACACTATCACTGCATAGAATCGGTCGACCTAAAAGCACAGCTGCAGGTCCTGAAAAACGTGAGAAGTGGTGGTATACAGGTTTGTACAGCGGATCCTTAATGATGGCCGTGGGAGTGGTGGTGGCTGTGGTGGTGGGGGTGGTGGTGATGTCCGTGGTGGTGTCCGTAGCCGTGGTCGTGGTGTCCGTGGTGGTGACCATCATGGTGATGATGTCCATGATATCCGTGGTCGTGGTGTCCGTGATGGTCATGGTGTCCGTGGTGGTGTCCGTAGCCATGATCGTGATGTCCGTGATGATGGCCGTGGTGATGACCATCGTGATGACCATGGTGGCCATGATGGAGATCATGGTGACCGTGATGGCCATGATGTCCATGGTGATGACCATCGTGATGGCCGTGGTGGTGGCCATGGTGCAGCTCATGATGACCGTGGTGACCATGTCCGTGATGATGGCCGTATCCGTGGTCGTGGTGTCCATGGTGCTCATGGTGGTGAGGATGGTGATGCCCATGGTGATGTCCATGATGCAGATCATGATGTCCGTGGTGACCATGGTGGCCATGATGGAGCTCATGGTGTCCGTGGTGACCATGGTGAGGATGATGGTGATGTCCGTGATGATGTCCATAGCCATGCTCATGATGACCATGGTGCTCATGATGGTGTGGATGGTGATGGCCATGGTGATGTCCATGGTGGAGCTCGTGGTGGCCATGATGTCCGTGGTGGTGACCATCATGGTGTCCGTGGTGATGTCCATATCCGTGGTCGTGATGGTGATGATGTCCATGATGAAGGTCATGGTGGCCATGGTGACCATGATGGGGATGATGGTGGCCGTGGTGATGACCATATCCGTGATCATGGTGATGGTGTCCATGGTGAAGATCGTGATGTCCATGGTGTCCGTGGTGGTGGCCATCATGATGTCCGTGGTGATGTCCGTAGCCATGATCGTGATGACCGTGGTGGTGTCCATGGTGGAGCTCATGGTGTCCGTGATGACCATGATGAGGATGATGATGTCCGTGGTGATGTCCATAGCCATGATCATGATCATGGTGGTGATGCGGGGCATGTTGGTGATGATCGTGATGATGTCCATACCCATGATCGTGGTGTCCATGATGGTGATGTGGGTGATGATGATGTCCATGGTGCAGCTCATGGTGTCCATGATGTCCATGGTGAGGATGATGGTGGTGACCATCGTGGTGATGTCCATATCCATGAGCATGATGTCCGTGGTGAGGATGATGATGTCCGTGATGGTGTCCATATCCGTGTCCGTGATGTCCATGGTGTGGGTGATGGTGATGTCCATGATGGGCCTTCACATGCTTCTTGTGATGCTTCTTCTTGTGGTGGTGCTCAACCTCCGACTCGGAGCTGGAGGACGAGGAGCTAGAAGACGAGGAGCTGGACGAGGAAGAAGAGGAGCTCGAATCAGATTTGGCGGCCTTGACGTGCTTCTTGTGATGCTTCTTGTGCTTGTGCTCCGGCTCCGAATCCGAGCTCGACGAAGAGGACGACGACGAAGACGAAGAGCTCGACGAGGAGGACGAGGACGAGCTCGAGTCCTTGGCGGCCTTGGCGTGCTTCTTGTGGTGTTTCTTGTGCTTGTGGTCATCCTCTGACTCCGAGCTGGAGGAGGAAGAGCTCGACGAAGACGAGGAGGACGAGCTGGAGGCGGCGGCCTTGACGTGCTTCTTGTGATGCTTCTTATGCTTGTGCTCCGGCTCCGACTCCGAGCTGCTCGAGGATGAGGAGCTGGAGGAGGATGACGAGGATGATGAAGACGAGCTCGACTCCTTGGCGGCCTTGGCGTGTTTTTTGTGGTGCTTCTTCTTGTGCTTGTGTTCTACCTCCGATTCCGAGCTCGAGGAGGACGAGCTAGAAGACGAGGAGCGGGACGAGGAGGACGAGCTGGACTCGGCGGCCTTGACGTGTTTCTTATGGTGTTTCTTGTGGTGCTTCTCTTCTTCGGATTCCGAGCTGCTCGACGAGGAGGAGCTGGAGGAGGAAGAAGAAGAAGACGAGGAAGAGGAGGATGAGCTGGCGGCCTTGCGGTCACGGCGCTTCTTGACGTGCTTCTTGCGCGGCTTCTCCTCGACCTCCGACTCCGAGCTGGAGGAGCTGGAGGAGGAAGAGCTCGACGAGGACGACGAGGAAGAGCTGCTGGACGCTACGGCCTTGACGTGCTTCTTGTGATGCTTCTTGTGCTTGTGCTCCGGCTCCGACTCAGAGCTGCTCGAGGATGAGGAGCTGGAAGAGGAGGAGGAAGACGACGAGGACGATGAGGAGGACGAGCTCGAGCTAAAAAATTAGAAGTTTTTTTGGTTGACTAGGGACTTACCCAGAGTTGGCGGCTTTGTGGTGATGACCATGGTGGCCGTGGAGTCCCTCGGCTGGGTGGACAAAGTGGAGGAAGTCTGAAAAGAGTGGGGTTGAGCTGCTTCAAGGGAATGAACAACTCCTAGTTTAGCTTAAAGATTCTGGGAATTTCCAAAGCGGCTTATGCTAAGCCAATCTTAAGTCTAAGTCTAAGATAAACTTAAGTTAAGCTTAAACTAAGGCTAAGCTAAGCCTAAGCTAAGCCTAAGCTAAGCTAAAGCTAAGCCTAAGCTAAGCCTAACTAAGCCTAAGCTAAGCCTAACTAAGCCTAAGCTAAGCCTAAGCTAAGCCTAAGCTAAGCCTAAGCCTAAGCTAAGCATAAGCTAAGCCTAAGCTAAGCCTAAACCAAGCCTAAGCTACGCCTAAGTTAAGCCTAAGCTAACCCTAAGCTAACCCTAAGCTAAGCCTAAGTGAAGCCTAAGCTAAAACTTAGCTGAGCCTAAGCTAAACCTAAGCTAAGCCTAAGCCAAGCCTAAGCAAGCCTAAGCTAAGCCTAAGCGTACTTGACTTACCCGAGAAGGTGATATGATGATGGTCGTGCTTGGAGTGGCGCTTGGCCAGCTTGTCGAACTCGTGCTCAAAGTCCTTTTTGTGGTGGCGATGGTGGTGGGGTCCGACCTCTTTCAGGGCAGCCTGGAAATAGACAATCATATTTCTTTGATTTGTTTTTTAATTTTTATGGCTGTTGAAAACTTTTTTGAAGATTTTGAAGCTGAAAATTCGTACCTTGGCCTCATCCTTGGAGATACGGCCGCTGCTGTTGCTGTCGTGGTTAGCGAAGAGTTTCTCTGAAAATGGGAAGCTTAGGAAAGCCGTTTTGTATGATTCTGGACTATCAAAAAGTATAAAACATTCCAGAGTCACCGAAATGTATTTCAAGGCTTTAAAGGAACCGGCATGGTATCACTGTAATTTTGTGGAACTTTTGCTCCTAGTTTTCCTAGCTTTCCTACGCACTAGTTTTTATTTCCATGGACTAGAATACCTTAACAACCGCGTTAAAATGCCTTTATTTTTTAATTTTTTTACGTTTCAAAAATAAGCAAATTCAAGAAAAAAATTCAGGAGGGCTGGCCTATTTTAGAGTTTAGGTTAGAGAAGAATTCGGGTTTAGCTTTGTCTTGCTAGCTTGGGCTTAGCTTAGCTTTGTTTCACTTAGGCTTAAGCTTACAAGTAGATTTCTTTGGTGATAATCGATTTTCGACGCCTGACCGAGGCTACTTTGTGCAGAAATTTGCGCTGATTCGGAAACTTTGGAAACTGTCAAACCCCCGCGACACGGCCAGATTCAAAAGGTCAGGGAGCCGCTCAGCGCGAAAAAATTTGTCGAAATTGGGCCATTTTTGGCCTTTTTACGCGCTTAGAAGCTGCTTAATGTGTTTATCTGATCATATCGCAGATTTTAAGGCTAAATTCGGGATGAACGCAAAATGCTGCAGTCACGAAAACCGACTTGCCGGCTAGCTTAGCCTAGCTTGGGTCAAGCTTAGGTTTTGGCATTGCGTAGCTTACTGTAGGCTCTTAACAAATCACCAAAAATCAGAATATGCATAGCATTGCCCCCGATTCAAAAACTGACTGATCTGCTTGACGGTCAGATGATGGCCATGGTGGTGGTGCCGGTGGTGGCGTACGGTCATGGCGGTGTGGCTTCAGCTGTGACGACGACTGGAGTACCTGAGCCCCAGCCACGGGCCCTATTTATGCGCGCGGCTTATCAGTAGTACGCCTCTCTTTTTCTTGGGGGGGAGTTGAGGATACGGTGCGTAAGCGAGCGAGGCAGCCGGGCCGAGCAAGCACGCTCGGTCATGTGATCCCGCCCCCTTTGCTCGGCTGCGGTGCTCCTGATTCTGATGCTGCTGCGTAAAATTTTAACGGCGGCTCGATTAATGGGCCATTGGGGAGGGGAATCCGGGAGTCGTTATAGGGGGGTGTCATCGGACCATTGGTCGGGCCAAAGATTTGGTGACTGGAGTAGTGGATGTTTGGGTTAGAGAGCGAGAGAGAGAGAGAGAGAGAGAGAGAGAGAGAGAGAGACGTCGGGCAATCGGGCCATGCGTCGCGTATTCGCCGCCAAAAAAATTCATGCCCGTGCCTTGCTTGTCCCTTTAACCCGCGTATACGGCTCCAGCCCGACGGCGCAGCTGTGGATGATCATCAACGTCCGCGGGTGGGGCAATGAATTCCTCTGGTAGATGAAAGAGAGCGAGAGAGACAACGTCAGCGAGAGAGGAAGGGAGAGAAAGAGAGCTAGATAGAGTGAGCGAGAGAGAGGGAGAGAGAGAGTGAGTCAGCGAGAGAGTGAGTGAGCGAAAGAGAGAGAGGGAGAGGGAAAGAGCGAGTGAGCGAGAGCGAGCCAGCTAGAGAAAGTGGGTGAGCGAGAGAGAGTGAGCGAGTTAGAGAGAGTGAGTGACAGAGAGAGAGTGAGTGAGAGAGAGTGAATGAGCGAGAGAGGGTGAGCGATCGAGAGAGAGAGAGAGAGAGAGAGAGAGAGAGAGAGAGAGATAATCGCAACCCAGCCGCTGCACGTTCAAACACCTACTACGTTTTCAGCTTCATCTCATACACCGGACTGCACCTCCTTCATATCCATCAAAATCTGATGCCTTAATCCAGCCCTCGACCAGCTGGCTCCTCCTCAAAATTTCTCTTCAAGCAGTTCTCCTTCTCCTATCCATTTTTGGGGTTAAAGTCCTGTGAGATTCCCGGGAAAACAGAGATGCTGCCGGGGATTCCACCTGGGATGTTCAACATTCCGGCATCCTTATCTCTTCATCCGATCAGGGGGAAACATTCGAGTTATCTGGGATGGCTTTACGGCCACGAGCAACCGGGGGGCTCCACGTGGGACAACCCCCCCCCCCTTCGGTTGTAGGCAAAGATCGCCTGCTGTCACATCGCCCTCCCCAGAATCACAGAAGCCAACACAAACACGGCGTGATTCCGGAAAGTTCGCGTGAAGGGGAGAGGCTGGAGATTAAGGGCGTTTGAAGCTGCGTTATCCCGAAGTATCGTTGAGCAGGCTTGGGCCTAAGCTTACTAGGCTTATCGTTAGCCTATGCATCAGACTAAGCGTCGGCTCAGGCTTCGGCTTAAGTCAGGCTCAACTTAGATTTTCAACTTTGGATTAGACTGTAGCCGCTACTTATGGTGCATCAAACCATCGCCTATGGCGCGCTAGAAACTTAGAACCAAAGCGAGTTTTTCACGTTATCGCTTCTGACGCGGATTGCGTAAGCTACGCCATCTTCAACGAGTTCGAGAAACTTTTTAGTTTTTCATCAAGCTCACTACTTAATCTTCACCGCCAGCTGTGTCTCAAAAGCGCGTCATTAAGCCCGCAATCCAACTTCTTTAAATACGCCTCGAAGACGTCATCACGTTCGTGACGTCATCCGAGTTCGGTCGGCTATTTTCCGACTTCTGCCTCAACTTGTACATTTCAGGCATGACTTGAAGTGCATCAAAACGGACATAATGATCGTCTGGTGGCCTCATGATCTGGTCAAGAACGCGCGGACGTCACAATCCTAGCAGCGGCGTCGCCTTACGTCTTCGTCTAAACAGCTAGTGAGTACGTCCCGAATCTCAGGACACGTGGTCACCTCGTGCGCTGCGTACCGCGTCTCGTACGCCTTCTCTTTTTGTTTTTACACTACTTTTTCCATTTTTAAGATACGTAAATCTTCAAAACTTTATAAAACCTGCATCAAAGTGCTGCGCAGGACCATATCGTGAGGAAAATGGATTTTTTTTTAGTTTGAAAAACTAAATCATTCGAAAGAGCATTTTTTTGCACAAGATGCGCTCTTCGGTTCCGGCAAGAGAAATTAGTTTGGGCAAAATATTTTCTCCCGAATTTTTGCGCGAGTCTAAAATTTGCGATTTTGCGCATTTTCGCTCTAAACTGAGCGGTAGTGTCGTCAAAATGCCGATTAAACAAATTTGGAAAAACCGTTTCAGGATGAGCGCAAAATTCTGCACAAGGGGAGGGTTGGTCGTGCTCGGAACTGGGCTGTCACTCAAAAGCGGCTCCTTGTTAGCAGTTTCTGAAACCAGATTTCGAATCCAGGCAAAATTCTATACAAAATGTGTGCCGAGTCAAAACTCACGAACTCACGCTCAAAAAACGCCCACTTGTGAGTTCTGACGTAAAAAGCATGGTCACGGAAACCTTTTTCAAAGAACTTCTGGGTGTCATCAGCCAGATCCAGATCACTTTTCCGTGACCCGGATCCGGTCTTGTTTACAATCGTCGGCTGTTCTCCTCCGTTCTCCCACTGTTATTTTTATCAGCTTACACACATACGGGCTGACGGCCGGTTGTAAGAATGGCGGATCAGCCTTTTCCTTTTTTGTGCTTATCAGCGCCCTTCCCCGCGGGCCCTCAGCGTGTAATTTCCGCGAGCACACGCATATCGCTGTGTTTTTGTGGCTGCGGGTAAAAGACGTGGATCCTTTGCGGGACCCCCGGGTTTTTATGCCAATTTGAGAGCCGGGGAGTGAGATTCGGCTTTTGATGGGGGGCTGAGTGCGACCCGGGGGGTTAGAGGGTGAAATTAGAATGGAGGCAAAGTTTCCGGGGGACCAGAAGAGAAGAGCCTGACCTATGCAATAAGCGACCTCGATATCGGAAATTGCATTGAACAAAATTTCGAATAAATTTAAATTGAATAAATCAGCGGAAAATTGAATTTTTAAATCCGGAGCTTTCGCATTATCGGCGGGGGGGGGCATTATCAAGAACCGCGAATTAGTCCTATAATTCTAGAAAAGCCTAGTAATTAAATAGTATTTTTTTAGCAATGTAAAGTATTTTTATATTGTTTTTCTCTGAAATTAGACCATTTTGAACACTGCAAAACTATCTAAAAATATTAAAAACCATTAAAAAATCCAAAATTTTGGTCGAAAAATCTTTAAATTTGTATTTTTTAACCAGAAAAGTTTTGCCTTTAGTAATAGTAAAAATACTTGCTCCATTTGTATCAAAAAAATTAGATATTAAAATAAATAATACAAAAGAATCCTGAGAACTGTCTGATTACATGATTCCGGTGCCAACAGCGAACGCGTTACCGTATCTCTCTCTCGCTCTCCCTCCCTCTCTCTCACTCTCTCGCCCTCCCTCACACTCTCTCCTTCCTTTCTTTTTTCTCTTCTCCTTTCTTTTTCCCTCTCTCTCCCTCCCCCTCTCTCCCTCTCTCTCCCTCTCTCTCTCTCTCTGTCTCGCCGGCCGGAATCTTTAAAATATCGGCATTTACGAAGCAACGCGAAGCTGATTTTTTATATGGTCTATCTGCCAGATGCTTGTTTTGATAAATGTTTGGTGCTTGTGCAAAAGCGGGGTCAAAGGGAAGGGTTTTGCAAAAGAGCTACGACAAGAGATAAAGCAACCAAGAACCACCAAAAAATATCGGTACGTGAACGGGACAGAGCAGATACCGAAAAGGGGTCGATACCGAGCAGTGGGTCAAGATGCAAAAAAATTGGGACAAAACCAGCAGGGAAAACCCAATTTCAAAGCTTTGCTCGAAATTAATTTAAAAATTTACCAGAAAGAGAGCGAGGTAGATCGATAGAGAGAGGGAGAGAGAGACAGAGAGAGAGAGAGAGAGAGAGAGAGAGAAAGAGAAAGAGAGAGGGGGCGAGAGATATGCAGAATGCTATCCTGGAGCTAGATTGGACGAGTGAAGTTTCGGGTTAAATAATTTTACAAACTAGTTTGCTTATTTTTCACACTTGTAAACCCTCAGAAGACTTAACCCAAATATTTAGCTTTTTTAAAATGAACTACAACCCGTCTCTTCCGGCAACATTCGGCGTCTCCCCATCGAGCCCATATTTGCACAAAGAAATGGCATAAAATCGTCTGGCCGAGCGCCAGTGCTTTTCTAAGTTTAATCACAACCCGGAAATCGCATTGATCTGGACAGAGACCTCAAATTTCTGATTTTTTTATTATTTTTTCTATTAAAAAGTTCCATAATGAAGAAGCAACGAAAGAGGGGTGAGTGATTATGGTTTTTTGAGAATTAAATTCCGCAAAAATCACCTGAAAAACGGAGGTATGAATAATTCGATGCAGCATGGTCCAGTCAGCCGATGAGACGATTTTTCGATATTTGCCCAAATATTGGCGAGGCTTTAGATAAGGACCGGCTTAGGGTGTGAGGGTGGACCGGGGAAAATCTGGAAATGGGCTGTCCCGTTTTTAAATTATTTTACTGCAATTTTTAAGTGAAAAACCGTGTCTTACTTTACAACAATTAAAGGACGCTTTGCGCGCAGCTTCATGGCACTAGCTGGAAAAGCTTATTAGTACCGCCTGGTACGCTGCAGATACACTGAAAAACTTGAATTTAACCTACTAGCAAACTAGGGCAACGATGAGATAACATTTTATTCTGAACAGGCTGGCGTTTTCCAAATTTGCCTAACTCAGGTCCTGTCCGGGTTGGGGAAAAAAAAAAACCCCGGCAAGTGGAAATCGAGGGAACCGGGCGATCGGTCGATTTCCAATGATTACCGTAATCCACCCGCAATCCGGTCTATTTCCACGGGGACGTCCACCCGCGAGCAGATGCCGACCGGATTTCGGGTGGACCCGAGGATCTGAGAATACGTTACGATACGTTCGAGAACAATCGATTTCAAAATGACCTAATTTGGTGTTATGTTCCGTCTGGTCCGCCATTTCGGCTTGGTTAGGGAGTGGCCATATAGCCTCCCTCGGGCCCGGATGGGCAAGCGGGCGTGGCATATTGGTAGTGCGCTTGCCTACCGAACTTTTGGATTGTTTACGCGTGGGTTCGATTCCCGATTGGAAATGAACTTTTTGCGTTTTGCTTTCATACCCAATTGGCTATGATTTCGGGTAAAAATAAAAACAAAAACTAGGAACACCAGGTATTTCTGAAACTTTGAGAATAGTTTTGCAATAGTGCCACGGGAATCTTCTTACTCGCCGAAATTTTCAACGTGATTGCCGTTCTTTTTACGTTTTGAATACTGTCGAAACCGATCCGGGTATAATCGATCAAAAAGTACTATTTAGGTCTTGCAAATATTGTTCCATGGCGTTTTAAAAGGCCTTCCATTAAAAAACCTCTAAAGCCGGACTGTCAGGGATTTTGCCTCAAAAATGCACTGCGGGTTTCCCAATATCGCGATTTTGGAAAATCTAAAAACGGATTAAAATCAACGCAGGATTCGTCAGAAGGTGCGGTCCTATTATGAAAAACCACCCTCATTTCTTCCTTCTCCCTTGTTAGTGTTCAATGATTTTTCGGGGGTGTTGCTGCATTACGGAGACGCTTAGGTATTCTCAGTATCGGACCTAAATTCTCACGAGGTCTTAAACAAGGTTAAACGACTTTCTTAGGGGTTCTTTTAGTTTAATGCAGAAGCCATAGCCCCCAAAATTTCAGGCATTTCTTCCCGTCAATCCAGAGGCTATTACGAGCGTCGTTTTGTTTAAATTAATAGCATTCGAAAATGCATCAGTTTTAAAGATATGTAAAGATACGTTGCTTGCTCCTTTAATGAGGTAGAGGTATTTTCTAGCTTGCAGGAAATGTACGTGTTTTAAAGGTCAGTCGAACGCTTTGGTCATTTCCATATGTTGCTCTCACTCCCCCTCTCTTCCTCTCTCTCTCTCTCCCTCTCTCTCTCTCTCTCTCTCTCTCCTTTCTCTTTCTCGCTCTCTCGCCTGTTTTGCCAAAAGTCTATGACCCCCTGACCGCCACCGTAATATTTTCCAGCTTCCGGGCTCCCTGCTAATCAATTCAGCTCACCCCCTAGCTAATCCAATAAGCCCCCGGGAGCAGTTCATTGGCTGTGGGCTGTAGATGAGTGATGGCGGCTTCCATTCAAAATCACTCCAACAGAACCCGGGCCAAAAGACGGCCCGTTATCTAGTGGCGCTTGTATCGATGCGTAGTCCTCGCCCATCTCTTCCCCCTTCCCGTCTTTGACGAATAAATGCCCCCTATAAATTTTTTCGAGAGTGCCATTGATGTTATTTGCGATTCGCCCTTATTCTGGGCCTTTTTGAAGTTTTTTTCTTGGGAATTTGCATGGCTTTTGACCATGAGAAATCCGAGTGCCAATTAGTTTGAAAAAAATTTTTGTCACTAGCTTTGCTTCTCTAAATTTCATTATTTTGAGCTGTATAAAACCCTTAGCATATTTTTAATTCGCTCCCCAATAGCCTTAACAGAATTTCGAAAAATAAAAGAAATCCCGAAAAATCGCCGGCCAACCCCATTTTCCGGGCTTTTTTTGATTTGTTATAAATTTCTTAAATATTCTGCTTCGGTTTGGAATTAAAATTCGTATGATATTTGTTGATGCCCTACCGGTGCGCGACGTTGCAGCCCGAAATAATAATGAAATACTGAAAAATCCACGACATTATACCCCCCCCGCTAACAAACCGGTGCCATTACATGAATTGTTATTACATGAGCAGAACCTGAATTTAAGCCATAATCCCGACAGCCAAAATCCCGACAGCCATAATCCCGACAGCCGAAATCCCGACAGCCATAATCCCGACAGCCGAAATCCCGACAGGCAAATGTGATATTTTCTGCCATTTTACCCATAAATGGTTTTAAAATCGTCGCTTTCTGGGTGTCGGTATTTTGGCTGTCGGGATTATGTATGTCGGGATTTTGGCGGCTTCCCCCTTCCTACTAATACCCGATTCCCGCCCATCCTCGAGTCATGAGTTAACATTTCACTTATTGTCGTTTTGCTTATTCGTCTAACAAGCTATCGGAAAGTCAGTTTCTCATGCAAGGGCCGCATTCCAGCGCCCAAGGCCCGCGAAGCGCGTTTTGGGCGCTGGTACGTCTAATAATTATTATTTCCATATTACGCGTCAAAAAATTTTTTCCAACCGTTCTGCGTGGTTTAGGGCATGCATGTGGTACAGCCTATACCTCACCCAGACTGAGCCAGCCGCCAACCAGCGCACACTACTCTATTTTCTGAGTAATTCTTGAATATTCAAAAATGACTTCAACATCCCGCGTCGCACCCGTAAAACTAGCTTTGGCGTATTTTTGTGACGCTTCCAGGCAACTTCGGTCGCCCTAAAAATTATAAAAATACCCTTCCAAAAACTATTTGCAATTTAATTATTTCTAAAAAATAACAGTCAAGATCGCCCCTTCCAAATCTAGCTATTTCTTTTGCGCACTATACCCAACACGCCCTAATCAAATTTAATCACGCCGGAAAGCGGCTTTGCCGTTAAGTCAAACTAATCGGTTTGTCTTGATGCGTGTAGCTGTCTCTTGCACCTCTTTCTAACGGTTATCAGATGACGCCCGCCATGTAGATGTTTCAGCCCGAAACATTCGATGTTATAACTTTGCACAATTTTTTACACCTTTTTGTGGATGATCGGACAGTTTTCATCAACCTAATTAAGTTAGCGGCTATGCCTTGAAAAGTCGCATTTAATCGCGTTTTTGGTAATTCTAGAATTTTACAAAAATATTACCTCATTTAGGGCTTTTGCATCCAATCGTTTCGTTAAAATTCGCCTCGTGTTGCCAAAAGTTTTTCGTGAAAATGACGGATCAGCTCGGCAAGAGAATTTTACGACTAGCTCAGGGGGTTTCGAGGCGTCTAGAAGTTTTCATAGTCACGTAGCACCAATAGCCCTGAAATCCACAGCAAAACGTAGACTTCTAGCAGTTCGGACACCGGCCAAAACCTCCGTTTTAGGTATGACAACAGATGTGTGGGCGCTGGTACGTGGAGACAACGAACGAGCACTTGAAGAATATTTGGAGGGCTGCGAAGGCGAGGGACATGTAAGCGCTTTATTAACATCTAAGAATATTTCTCTCTCGCTCCCTCTCGCTCTCTCTTTCTCTCTCTTTCTCTTCATCTCTCTCTCACTTTCTCTCGCTCTCTAAAACTCGCCATTTTGTAGAAACTAGAAGAAGTCTCCCGGCAACTTGACAAGGCCACTGCCGACTCGAAGAAGCGTTGCGCCGAACTGGAGAAGGCCATTTTGCTGGAGGCCCAAAACGTAAGGAGGGGTTGCTCGGAAATTGGAAACTTTAGCCTAAATGTTTAGTTCAAAGTCGAGATCCTCGCACGGCAGCTGAGCGTCGAGCGTCATATACACGCTTTGGTGATCACGAGAAACGCGAAGTACTTCAATAGGGTAAGGAAGAGAGAGAGAGAGAGAGAGAGAGAGAGAGCGAGAGGAAGCACGAGAGATAGCGAGAGAGCGAGAGAGAGAAACAGGGCGCGAGAGAAGAACACGAGAGAGGGCACGAGGAAGGGAGATATCGTGAGAGTGAGCTAGTGTTAGATATTGAGGAAGAGCTTGAGAGATAGTGAGGGAGAGAGATCGATAGAGAGAGCGTGAGCAAGAGAAAGAGCGTGAGCAAGTGAGTGAGACAGCGATACAACGTTAGATAGCCAGTAATTCGTTCTGATTTCTTGACTCATTCCCACCCACCTCCACTCACCCCAAAATCTCCATAAAAACTGCGGCGTTTAATGCGGCTTACCCGGGGAATTCTCGACTTTATTAGGGGGGTCTGGCTGCTATCTGGGTTGGGCTTTCGCCGAGTTGAGTGTATGTGTGCCCATTCTTTGGTGATAAGGCAGCATCTTCTGAATTCGGCCTGCTGCCCGCATTCCCCCCGGCCCCAGGCTGCACTCCCCTTGATTGGCTTATCGATTTGCGTATTTTTAAAAGGACTCGGAAGCGTGGCTACGGATTTTGTTGGTTGCGGTTTTGGCCTACTGATTTACGGCGTCGCGACACGTGACCAGCCTTTTCCTTCGTAATTGATTAAGGTGTTCGAGGTGGCGGACGCGTTGCGTGTCGCGGGTGCCAGAGACTTACTCTCTCTTTCTCGCTCTCTCGCTCTCTCTCCCTCTCGCTCTCCCTCCCTCTCGCTCTTTCTCTCGTTCTCGCTATCTCTCGTGGTCTTGTCTCATGCTCTTCCTCCTTATCGCCATCCCTTGTCCTCTTTCGCTCTCTCGCTTTCCCGTGGTCTCGTGCTCTCTCCTGCCCTCGGGTTCTCTCTATCTCACTATCTCATACCAATATCCATAGCTCTCTCTCTCTCTCTCTCTCTCTCTCTCTCTGGCTTTCTCGCTCCCTTCTCTCTTGCTCCTTGTTCACTCTCTGTCTTTTTCTCTTGCTCTGTCGCTCTCTCGCTCTCCCTTGCTGGGCTCTTTCAATACTAGGTTTTTTTGAAAGTTATTCTTGCCCTTTTTCCTCGGGATCAAATCCAATGTTGTTTTTCACAGTCTGTTTGCTTTTAACTCCCCGCATTTATCGGCTTCACCGCGGGCAAGCTTTCATTTCCGGCCACTCAGCCAAAAATTCCCAGCTTTTGCAGCTACAGCGCACTACTAGCTTTTCCTACACCCCGTTAAAGACCCGGCTTGACCTTTATCACTGGAAAGGCTGTGGGCGGCTGTAAAAATTATTATCTGAAACGGGCGAGCAGCCTCAAAGTGAGTGCCTCACCCAGCAATCAATGTTTGTTTACGATTCCAGGGCGGTGCCTTGAAAATGCTTTTTGCCTTTGAAAAAATGTTTTTAGGATGCTTTCGATAGCTCCCTCACTCTCTGTACCTCTTCCTGTCTCGCTCTCTCTCTCTCGCTTTCTCTATCTTTCTCTCTCTCTCGCTCTCTCTCTCCCTGTCTCTATCTCGCTTTCTCTCTCGATCCGTCTACCTCTCTCGCTGACTCTCTCACCAGCTCTCTCGCTCGCTCACTCGCTCTCTCTCCCTGTCTCTCTCTCGCTTTCTCTCTCGATCGCTCTACCTCTCTCGCTGACTCTCTCACTAGCTCTCTCGCTCTCTCTCACTCGCGCTCTCGCGCTCTCTCTCCCGCTCTCTATCTCTCGCTCTCCAGCGTTCTCCAACGAAACGCAACGCCCTCCCACCCGCGTTGTGTTTCGCTATCTCCCATTTCCAGAGATTTCCGACCAGCTCCAGTGGACGCTCCCTTCGCGCCGACTATTTTGAGCAGAAGCGGCTGCGAGAGGCAAGATTTTTGAGCTCTACGAAAACTTGCGAGGTTCCAGAAGGAACGCCAGGCGCTCACGTCAAATAGGACGCCGAAGGTCGCGGAAAAGCCGGAACGGTAGGTGTTGCTGAGTTTTAGATTTTCTAAACTTCGGGTTTAAATTGGATTAATTAGACTTGAAGTAACAATTAGGGAGACTTTTACAGACCTCAATCCCTGGAGAAGCTTGGCCCCGTCAAGGAGCCGCCACCGCTGACCCTTTTGCAAAGGATCAGAAAGGCAAAGATGTCAGGTGGGTAGCAAGGGATTATTTAGCTATTACACATATATACAATATCAAATATTATCACATATTTATTTTATTGCATACTCAGCTTAAGTTTCCTAAGGTTTAAATTATAAAACATCGATAAACTCGAGTTTTTAGGTCAACTCCCAGCTCATGATCCACCACCTGTACCTGCTGGAGATGCGGTATTTCAGAGAGGGAGAGGGAGAGGGGGGAGAGGAGAAAGAGAGAGAGAGCAGAGAGAGGAGAGATCGATTTCCGGCCTTTAAGAGTCCAACCACAATTCAACCGCCCTCCCTGGCCTACCATGAATTTCGGGAGCAAGTCGAGGTCGGAAAAATGGTGGACCGTGTTAATTCTGGAGCTTATCGGTCAGTTTTACCATAGCGACGGTTTTGCCGTGACGCTAAACGCAACGCGAGCGTGTTTCTGTGCTTTTGAACTGTCATAATCCATTGCGCAGGCCAGAGCGTGCATGTGCGCTGCGTGTCGTCTTGCGTGTAGCGTTGCGTGCCACGTTGCGTGTCAAGCTGCGCCTTGCGTTGTACGTCGCGTTGCGAGCGACGTTACCTGTCGCATGTCGTGTCGCGTTGCGTGTCACGTTCGGTGTCGCGTTGCGATTCATCCCGCGTGGCAGGTTGTGTGTCGCGTTGCGTGCCACGTTGCTTGTCACGTATTTAAGACAGAGCACACACGATTTTTAGAGAACAACGCGTACCCTCAATACTACAAGAGGACACTGTTGGCGAGCAGACTGAGGTGAGCACGAGCTTTTTCACCTCTTAAACACCGTTCAGCACGACCAGCCCGTCAGCCACATCCGCCAAATCCATCACGAGGCCACAAAGTCGCCCTCAATCCAATCTACCGAAACCTCGTCCTCCCACGAAAAACCGAAGACCAAGATCACCTCCAAAGTGCGCTCCGCCATTCTGTCCACAGCCAAGAAGCTGACCCGGGGTCGTAGCGGGAGCTCTGGGTCTGGGGGGAGTCGCAGGTCCACGCAGGAGATCCACATCGTTTCTCAGGCCGATGCGCATCCCGGTGATCCGGACAATATCGAAAATCGGCTCCAAGAGACTTTGGTCCTTGACGTTCCACCTCCAGTAGAACTTCATCGCAGTAGAGAGCTGGAAGAAACACATTCAAGCAGTTCGACCGGATTGATTTTGCAAACCGAGGTCTCGGCCACCGTCCATGTTCATCGACAAAGCGATCAGATCCACCTTGAGCACCACCAGGGGGTGGATCATCTTCACGGAGTCGAGCTGAGACGTGAGCACGAGCATTATGATCCTTATAAGGATTCTGATGAGATGTACGAGCAGTATTCGGCTCCGAAGGGTGTTCTTGGGACTGGACAGGGTGCGTCCGTATCATTTCGGAAAGACGAGGAGTTCGAGCAGTACAGCGCTCAGAAGACCATCATTGGGGTTGGCGCTTCACCGACTTCAGGTGGGATCGGGCATGGTGCGTCCATAACAGTTGGAAAGTCCGAGGTCTTCGAGCAGCACAGCGGGCAGAAGAACATCATTGGGAGTGGGAGTGAGCTTCGGCGGCTTCTGAGGGGTGTTGTGGTTGGACATGGTGCGTCTGTCACTCTGTCCGCAACACCTGAGAAAACCCCACGTTTTCGAGCAGTACAGCCCTCCAACAAACATTGTTGGGCTCGGAGCCTCACCTACCGGAACTTTGCCGATAATAGGCCGAGGCGCGACACGAACAAGTTCAAGCCCAAAGCCCTATGACCGCTACACCCCCACAGGTTACTCCCCGTCCACAAAATCACCAACCTTTAAAGTGCCACCCATCCCCACCGAGGCCATCGAGCCGTACAGCCCTATGCCTGACGTTGTCCTAAAGAAGGTAGGTGAACAAAAGTCAGCTCACTACAACGCCTACGGTGCTGACGCCGAGATCGCTGCCGCTTCACAACGTCACCTCATCTCCCGGAACCACAGCTCGACGAATCCGGATATGCAATTCCCGAAAGGGCATTATCACCGCCCCCGATGCCCCGCCCACAGAGAAGAAGTGGACCTGAGGGGCACAACAACTTCGGCCAGTTCAAGGAGCAGAACCCCCACAGACTACGAGGTTGCTGATTACATGATGGAGACGGCGAGGTTGGATGATGCTCGTATCGAGCACAGAGCCGTCGATGACACCCCCAGGATCAGTGAGCGTGTCCTCAGCCCAGTCGAAATGGAGCGCGTACTCAGCCCCGTGCTGCCGGGAGCACGAGCTGCGGACGAAACTCCACTGTGATGACGACCTCTCCGAAAAAGCTCAGAAAATCACTGCAAGAGGCCGAGAGATCCGGCTTGCCCAACCAAAGGAGAGGGCAGTCGATGTACAACACCGCAGGTTTGGAAGCGTCTTCCAGCGTCTCGTCCACGGATTTTGTGCAGGAGGTGATGTCGAGGAGGGCTTCAACTTGGATGGGGCTCCCATAGAGCTGTGCCGAGTACGGTGACTCCGCCCTCGACGCCGTTGACCGCGTAGGTTGACGCTGTTCTGCTTAAGGGCTTGATTTTAGGACCATTACATCGACGGCGAACCCCTTGGCTGCGTACGCACGTCAGAGAGTCATCTGGAGACGCACGATGAACATGCTGAATATGATGAAGTGACGGTGGAAAGGGTGCAGCAACAGAAGGTGGGTGAGAGAGCGAGGAGAGAGAGGGGAGAGAGAGAGAGAGAGAGAGAGAGAGAGAGAGAGAGAGAGGAGAGAGAATATGTTCCAGGTGGAGCCCATCTACTCCGAAGTCGCAGAAACCCACAGCCCCACAAGCCGAAGCTCATCTTCAAGCCAAAAACCGAACTCCACCGAGCAGGCAGATCTCAGCTTCTCGAAGAGATCCGCAACCGGAAATGGAAACCTGAACCGGTGGTGCTCACCAACTACACGGTACACACCGAACCATCACGACCCACCAGCCGGTACCCGCACCACGCAACCATGAATATGACGAGGTGGCCAGAGAGGTGCCAGTGAGACAGGCGTCGCATCGAGAGGTATGTTTTTAAAGGTGTTCTAAAGGCGCCAGATTCGACGTATTTGGTAGACTAGGTCTCGACGGCGACTGCAGCTCATCCGGCCAAACCCCTCTTTTTAGGTATTCGGCCATTCCCAACTCTCCGGAACCTACACCTCCACGGTCGAGACACACCTCGGCGAGGAGAACATCTACGAGGAGTTGATCACTATCAAATCGTCCCGCCAAACAGAACTCCACGACCTCCCAGAAGACGTCTGCAGCCCCTCCCCCTCCCCCACCTC
The DNA here is from genome assembly GCA_958295435.1 of Mesorhabditis spiculigera. Classification (NCBI taxonomy): domain Eukaryota; kingdom Metazoa; phylum Nematoda; class Chromadorea; order Rhabditida; family Rhabditidae; genus Mesorhabditis; species Mesorhabditis spiculigera. The sequence goes on along the minus strand of CATQJA010001688.1, from coordinate 4,978 downwards.
GGCCCCACCCCCGCGTGATGTGCACCGGGCTCGCGAGGAGTTTGCCCATCGACACGACTCGAGTGCTGAGCGAAAGTTTAAGGTAAGTAGGCTTAGTGGACTTCTGTTTCGGCTTAGGCCTGGGCCTAGCTTAGCTTAGGCTTAGCTTAGGCTTAGCTTGGTCATAACACCTAAATTTCAACCCTTTTCAGGGCAACAAGTACGAAGACGAACCAGCCCCGAACCCACCGAAGATGAACACCTTGACTGGGAGCTAATCTACACGACGAACGCCATCCGCCAGATGAGCCGCAACAACAAGTGGAGGGAGAGCATGCTCAACAAGGACAAAATCCCGCCCGTCCCCAAGAAGACGAAGGAACTCCCCGCCGATGTGCTGCCTAAGAATTCGCCATTTACAAGACCGGCGGAGAGCCCGAGCTCGGGGAGGAAGACGCCGACTTCGTGGACCAAGAATGAGGGCTTCACGTTTTCGGTGCCGGGGATACAGAGAATCGCCAGTGGAGGATGAGATGGAAGAGGAGAGGAGCAAGAGAGCAGCGCCAGAAGCCTGGGAGCATGAGCGTGTCGGGGTCAAGCAGGTGCCAACGAATATTGCACGAGGTGAGGGTTTGCTAGAAGCTTGTTCATCTACCGAAAAAGCGGAAATAAATCCATTTAGGTCATCAAATCACGGTGCCGCGAGTGGCCCAACCCAAGGAGGTGGTGGAACCCCAGCCGGTAGATCGACAACCCACTCACCAAGCCCCTGTTGCGCCTCGACGTGCCACGACGGAGGAATCCTACCACTTCCAGGGTGTCAAGAATTTACGCCAGCAGTTCTGGTGAGTTTCAAAAGAACCGACAAGCCAATAAAAACCACGATTCGAAACGTCGAAATTTCAAAATTCGGGTTTTCAAAATTTCGAGAATTAGCGAGATTTTGGCATTATTAGTTTTAACGTGGTGGATTTCGACATTTTGCAGTTTCAACATTACGGAAATTCCGACTTTTTAGAATTAATTGTAAGCCAGCTTGACCAGCTCCATTCCAGCTCCCCAGAAGCCGCGCCATGGCGTCGTACCCAGTCCGTTGGAAACGTGTACGAGGTGCCGAGGGCAAGGCTGGAGCACGGTGATGATCTGAGGACAAGACCTGGGCCTCTGAGTGAGGTTCCAAGGGGAGGCCCAGCTCGACCTCATCCCTATTGGATACGACAACGCCATCGACACCGATTAAGCAACCGGCCAGGACACATCAGGACACGCCGAGGGTCGTCAGGAAGGAGGTCACCTCGCCGCTTCCTCGGATTCAGGTCCAGGCCTCGGCCCGTTGATTTGAGCCCGTTGACGGCTGATGCTCAGCAGAGGTATTGAGTTCCTTTCGCTCTCTCTCTCTCTCTCTCTCTCTCTCTCTCTCTCGCACTCGCTCCACCACCTATTTTTTTTAGATTCTACACCCTACGCTCACCAAGCCCACGAGCCCAAACGACACCAAGCCCACTGGCTAGGTGAGTCTGATTCAAGCTTATAAAACCAAATTTCCCAGATCCGAGGCAGAGCTTCGAATTGGTGGCGGCGCGCAACCAGGCCAACACTTCCACTCCAAGCCCCCAGAAAGCGACCAGCACGAGGTTCGACACCAGGAGCACCACCTGGAAAAAGGTGGAGCACGAGTAAAGGGACTGAAAGTGGCTTTTCGAAACTATGAGATTCGAAAAATTATTACCCGTAATTTAGAAAATCACTACGAGGAGATCGAACACGGTGAAGTAATCACGAAGCCTGGAAGTGCAGCACCAAAAACCGGTGGAGCACACCATGATGAGCCTGCCAAGGAAAATGGACATCACCCGCATGGGCCCGACTACTCACCGTACCCACATCACTTTACGAACACACACCTATGAACCCTCATGAAACATATGGACCGACGCATCATGGACATCAATACATACAACATCATCAGAAGACGGACGGAGGCGTCATGGGGAAAATCGAGAGGATAGAAGATATGTACACTACGGACATCATCATAGCGAATCATCATCGGGAACAGGTTCAGTGTAGGAGAGAGAGCGAGAGAGAGAGAGAGAGAGAGAGAGAGAGAGATACCAAACTTAAGCTACTGTGCAGATCATCCCTAGAAGGAAACCTCAGCCCCACTACGACCCCCCCTACCATACGAAAAACCCGTGACGGAGACCGTTTCTGTACCCTTGAAGCCCTCGAATCTCCTGTCCGTATCCCCGGCCCCTCCCTACAAATCCACCCTCCGACACGAAACGGAAGCCTAAACAGCCCCCATCCTCCCCGCCGAGGAGCCTGGAGCCCGAATTTGTGGAGGTCCCAACGCGAACTTTACCGAAAAAATCGAGGAAAACCGAAAGACGGCTGAGCAAACTAACGAAACAAGAAGGCAGGAACAACGGGAAAGGCCGATCGAGCTCCTAGCAGAACAGGAGGATAGACGAAGAGAGGAAGAGAGAAGGAGAGCAGATATAGAGAGGACAATGAGAGAAGGGGCTGAAGAGGAGGAGAGGGTCAGGAGAAAGCGAGAAATGGAGAGGGAGAGGCTGGAGGGAAGAGGATAGAGAACGGAGACGAAGAGATGAGGAGAGGAGGAAGAGGGAGGAGGAAGAGGCGGGAGAGGAGGAGGAGAGGAAGAGGAGGCAGATGGAGATCAAGGAGAAGGAGCAGGTGAGGTGCGACGGCTGGAGCTGGAGCGGCTAAGGGCTATTGAGGTAGGGCGAGGAGAGGTCGGTGACCATTGAGGAGAGCTAGCAGAGACCATTGAAGAACGAATCTTATCCTCCGAAACCCTAGACCGAAAAAGAGAATCGTCGGCGGGCGGAGGAGCGTGAGAAGAGGAGAAGGGCCGAGGAAGAGGAGGAGGAGCAGAGACGCCAAGATGATAGAGCGACGAGAGGAGGATGGACGCCTCTGGCAGCTCGAGTAGGTGAGAGGAAGTAGAAGAGGAGATGAGGAGGAAGCGGGAGGGCAGATCCGCATTCAACGCGACTTACCGCGATGCCGACATTTGAAGAACCGAGGAGCACATCTACGATCAGGTGTACGAGCCGTTGGAGAGACCGGAGAGAAATGGAGAGAATCGAGGAGACAAGAACGCAGCAACGGGTAGGTAGCATTGAAGTGGACTGGGAAGGCAGGAGCGATGGATTTCATAAGCAGCGAATTTTTGCCGGTCCAGCAACATGGCGGGTATCACTTGGAGCACTACGAGGACGAGGAGATTTGAGAAGACGGTGAGACCGGCGAAAGGAGGGCATTTGGTGGCATGATGGCCGAGATGTGGGTTTGAGAGGGAGCAAAGTGACGGCAAGAATCCGTAGATGACCGTGTTCCCGATCGCTACAGCGCATCATTACGATGAGATCTACTACCAGTTGGTTCCTGAGCAACGACCTGCCCGGAATTCCGGAGCATACCGACTTGACGTGGGTTTTAGGTGTTGCTCTAACACACGGATCTCTCTCTCCTCTCTCTCTCTCTCTCTCACGTCTATTCAATCACTTCTTTAGTAATGCCGCAGAGGCAACCGAACACCATCTAAAGCTCGGTTTTGCTTCCCGCTTTGCATGCGCTGCCTCACACTCCCGACCTCCTCGACTCCCCCAGATTGCTGAAAACCCCCGATTTTAGGAATGCTGAAGAGGGGTGACGGTAGGAGACGAAGACCAAGGTGGTCACCACTGTCAAGCGCCGGAACGTCAGCCGTAAGAAAATAGGGAAGTCGAGTGAGCAGCAAAAATTTAGGGGCGAAATCTTCGAGAGAGGAGTATCTGACTGGAAAACTCGACGCGTTTCCGACATCCGTTCATCTGACGACGCCTATTCAACGGCTACAGGAGTGGGTTTGGCGGAGAAAGAGAGAGGGAGAGGTGAGGAGAGTGAGAGAGAGGAGAGGAGGAGAGAGAGTGAGAAAACGCTTCCAACGACTGTTTTCAGCTCCAACACCTAACGTCACACTTACCATACACCTGCCGGGGACCAGGGTCATTTACAAAGAGCTGGTGCTACACTCTGGCTGTAGGGCGCCAGCCCGATCTACGACACCGTATAAGAGGGAACATGACAGGCACCGGGTAGGCAGATGATACCGTAAACGGGACTTGGAAGTCAAAAGATCACTAAAATCAGGCATGGCAATCGGCCAGCCGATCGGCTTTTTCGGCCTGGATTTGAATATCGGCTTAAGAATTCCGGTTCGGCTGATCACTTCCGGAATTGGTCATTCCAGGGCCGATTTTCGGCCTCAGTCGGCCCGGCCGATCGGCCGAGCCGAAAGCCGACATGTTAGTTACTAAGCAAAATTTCCTCAAAAAAAATCCCGAATCTATTTTCTCCAATTTATTTTTATCGTTTTGCTTAAGAAAATAGAATGCCTAGCGGACCTGATCGGCATTTTGAATCGAAGCGGCGAATCGTGAATTATCAACCGTGATTTTGGAATCGATATTTCGGCCGGTGTTACCCAGGCTCGGGTCCTTGTTGTCGATATTTTATTCTGGTACTGCGCACGCGACAATACATGTCTAGCCCCATCCATTATGGTTTTTCTCATTTACATCAATTTACAAGCAATTTAAGATAGGTCGGCTAAGCTGAACGGCTCGGCCGATTTCCAAAAAAATTGGCTGGGCCGATCGGCTCGTGGGCTGAAAAATTAGTATGAGCAATCGGGCCCGGAAGTGGCCGAATTAGTTTCGCGGGCTGGTTTCGGCCGATCGGCCCGGCCGGCCGATTTTGCCATCCCTAAAAATCGCAATTTTGGGACATAGCTACGCGATGATACGCAAACGCCTCCGCTGCGCGTCGAGCGGGCGTGCACAAAGGCATCGGCGGCACTTTGCATTTTTAAACCCGCCCTTCCGTCACCATCCCTTTAATCCATCGTCAGGAATCCATTTTTCGACTCCCTTCTGCTACCTTTACTGTACCACGAATGGGGGTGAGGTTCATATTTCGAATCAGCCCT
>CATQJA010001684.1:0-22818 GCA_958295435.1 Mesorhabditis spiculigera | reverse complement strand
TGAAATCCTATCCCTATAAGCGAGAAAAGTATAGTCTGTTTGCCGTGCAGCCGATTTCATCGGCCGTCAGGCCGAAATTTCGCGCTGATTTGCCACTTCGGCATGGAGGTGGAGAACCACATTTGTCAGGACACGCATTTTTTCGTTTTTCGAAATTCCTTTGTTTAACGAATTTACAAACAACAAAATGGTGAAAATCCTAACAAATGGGCTACGAGCCGTGGTGTCCGGGCCGCCAACTTCAGAAGCCCTGATGGAATTTCCGGTCTGTAATTTGGACCACTGATGTATTCCTTGATAGTGTGGATCACGCGCATCTTATTAGTTTTGGAAATTATCCAGGCGCATTCAGACTAAAAAAAAAGCTTTTTGTAAAGTTACCAGGAAGCTCTCTCCCGGGTTAACCACGCCCCCAGCACAGAAGAGGCCTTTCCCGCCACCCTTCCCCATGCCGTCTTTGGTATAATGGCTAGAAGCCCGGTCCACCACCCGCATAGGCGAGGGTTCGGATCCTCGGCAAATTTACCTTTTTGCTTTTTGATAGTTCAACAACACAACATATTTCGAGGCTGTCGGTATCCGAGATTCAGGCCAGTCCCTCGCTCTAGCGCCGAAGGCCAAAGCAACGGTCCTTGGCCCAGGCTCTAGCGCCGCAGGCCAATATGCTGGGAAAAACCAGTAGCTAGCGCCGCAGGCCAGAGAATGGTCCCTAGAGTCAGGCTCTTGCGCCGCAGGCTTGGAAAACGGAAGGGAAATATATGGTTCCTAGACGGGGGCCAGTGGAAAAGGGCCGCGAAGCGGACATTTTCCACTGGTATTAATATAATCCATATAAATCACTTTAATGTCCTTTCTCTAGATTCTTCGCTGCTAAGCCCTACACCCTATGCGCCAATGTCATCCATGCCACTGAGGTGCCGGCTGAACGCATCACCCATGAAGGTGAGCAACACCCTATTTTTACGCCTTTTAAGGGAGCATGAAGCCATGCTATAATTTCAAACTCTATACCTATTTTTAGACAAAGACATCGGCTCCAAGGGCATGATGTACTACATTAACGACGGCGTCTACGGCTCGTTCAACTGCATCCTGTTCGACCACGTCCACCCCGTTGGTCATCCACTACGTGCGAAGCCCGGCCGTGAGCCGAGGGTCAGCACCATCTGGGGCCCAACCTGTGATAGCCTCGATATGATTGAGGTGAGTTACTTGCCTTGACTTTACTTTATCAATTTTAAAAATTACACAAGTCTTTCACTTAAATTAATTTATTAAACTGTATGTTAATTTCAGGACAAGAAAATGATGACCCCTGTTGGAGTCGGTGACTGGCTGGTCTACCCGGAAATGGGTGCCTACACCTCGGCCGCTTCAACCACCTTCAACGGCTTCCAGCGCCCCAACATGATTTATGCCATCTCCCGCACTAACTGGTTAGTTTTGTTCAAATAAATTTCTCTTAAAGCGGTTGTTTTATTTTATTTTTATTAATTTTAATTTTGTTTGAAGCCTTTTACCTCTATTCCATTTTTCAGGGAAACCATCGCTGACCTTCTCTAAGAAGTCGCCAACATTTCCAACTTCCGGAATCATTCCTATCTTGAAGTTTTTCATTCTCCTCCCTCTTCCTGCCTACCCCCGCATATCACAATCAAGTGATTCTGTTAATCTATTTATGGAATAAAGTTTTTATTTTTCTACAATTCTTGAAATATACACAACCAGTGGAAAAAGACCGCTTCGCGGCCATTTTCCACTGGACCCCGTCTAGGAATCATCAATTCCCTGTCCTATTATTGAGGTATGCAGCAAGAGCCTGACTCAAGGAACCATTCGGTTGCCATTCCGCGGCGCTAGCTACTGATTTTTCGCTCGGATTTGCCTGCGGCGCGAAAGCGTAAGTCAAGGACCTTTTCTTACCTGCGGCGCCAGACAGCGTTGCGTTAGAATCTCTGAGCCTGCGGCGCTAGTTACTGGTTTTTCTGATGAGATTTGCCCTGCGGCGCGAGAGCCTGGGTCAAGAACCCACGCCATGCCTGCGGCGCCAGAGCCTGGGCCAAGTACCTTTCCTTTGGCCTGCGGCGCTAGAGCGAGGGCCAGGCCTGAACCTCGCATACCGAGAGCCTAAGAAGAAGTTTTGTTGCTGAACTACCAAAAAGCAAAAGGTTGAATTCGGCGCGGATTCGAACCCCGGACCACGCGCTTGTTAGGCCGGACGCCAATCCACTACACCACGGGGCGATGGTTATGGGCGGCGGGAAAGCCCTCTTCTTGTCCTGGGGGCGGCCTCACCCCGGGAGGGCGAGCTTCTGGCAACTTTACAAAATTCTCTTTTTGAATCTAAATGCGCCGAAAATTTGTAAAAATAATAAGATGCGCGTGATCCCCACTATCGAATACATAAGTGGACCAAATTACAGACCAAAATTCGATCTGGGCTTCGAGTTATGGCCCGGACACCACGGGACTGTGGCCATTTTATTAAGGACCTTCTAGTAAAATGCTCCTAAAAACTTTATTTTAACGAATTTGGCAAAATCCAGAAAATAGTATCGGGAGAATTGTTTCTTCCATTCACCTCCAAAATCAGCGCCCAACTCCTCTCTTTAGTAGCGGCCGAGAAAACCTCCGGACATACCTTTTTTTCAGCGAAATGTTAAGGATTTTTAACTATTTTAGTTGTAAAATCGTCAAATGAAGGAATTTCGCAAAACAAAAAAATGCATCACTGACAAATGTGTTTCTCCACCTCCGTGCCAAAAATCAGCTCGAAATTCTGGCCTGACGGCCGAGAAATCGGCTGTACAGAAAACAGACATACTTTTCTCGCTTATAGGATAGGATATACACACAACTCATCCTTGTCAATAATTCAGAAGAGCGAGGGAGACCGAGCTCGGCTCCTCGTGCCAGGGTTTGTTTATGCCGAGCGAGGAGGTTGTTCTGAGCGAAACAACGAAAAAAGCTAGCGGAAAGCATGGGAGGCATAAGTTTTTGCATGGATTGCGGGTTAAGTCAGAGTTTTATTGATTTTCGCGTCTTCAAAAGTTATAGAAATTGCGAAAATGGCATTTTGGGTTGAATTTTTGTTTTCCGTCTAAAAAATTAACTGTCCATAGCTACGCTACACACCAAAATACACGTACAGGCGCGCAACCCAGGCGAAAAGCTGCAGTCTGACACTTCCTAGTCCCTTTAAAAGTCTATTTTAGTATTTAAATGATTTGACAATCCTATTAATAAATATGCAGTTTAGTTCACAACGGTTTTCTCCCTTAGAATACCAGCTAAGTTTTTGGCGTTTTTTCACATTTATAGATTTACCCATAAGCGTAGTCTCTATTTCAGCTTGATGGTCCCTTTAAAACGCGTGAATACATTCTACTACTCATGTAACTGCCGTTTTGGGTTTTTTGGCTTTAAGACATTAAACTAAAAGTATACCACCCGTTAAAGCACTTTCCCATTACTGGAATCCACTACTAAACTTATCCCCTACACCTTTCCATCTCCAAGGTGCCATTTTGCACCATTAGCACCTAGGGGACCCCCGAAGGCGACGGCTGGTGTGAAGAGTCCGTTCACAATAGCCCCACCGCGGAATCTGAGCCCAACAATACCGCCAAAGAGGTAAGAGAACGGCAGATCATATTTCTCAACCACCGCCACCGTTCACACCATCTAGCACCCCCTCATCTCACACATATCCCCCGCTTGCTATTTCATAATTTGGTTAGTTTAAGATAAATTTGCATAAATCTCATATCTGGGTATAATAAGTTTTTGTTCTTTCATGCTCTCTAACAAGGAGTCGTTTTTAGGTGCTTTTGGAGTTTCGGGACGGGACCTAGCTAGTTCGATAGAGAAAAAAATTCTGAGCAACATACCATTTTCAAAAAGTGCTGATCGATAAAGGTGTTTTAGAAAATTCAATTTAATTAAAAACGTTCCCGGTATCCGGACCCTTGAGGTGATTTGGGGTGATTTGCGGCGGTCGACCGCCCCTGCCACATGGGGACTTCACGCGCCCTGGATCCCGTCCTAGACATGGCCAAGTGGCTAGTGCTTCGGCCTACGAAGTTTTTTTTGGACTTTGCCACAAGTTCGATTCTTCTTTATCGTTAACTTTTTGCTTTTTTGCTAATTAAAATTTTATGCGCCGATAACGGGTTCAAGAACCAAAAAGCAAACGGTTAGCCAGCGCGAAGATTCGAACCCGAGGCAAAAAATGTTAAAAAGTTGGTAGGCAAGCGCGCTACCAATACGCCAATGCAACCTGCGATGGAGGCATTGGCGGAAGGTTATGAATGAAGCCTTCCCGGGCCGGAAAACGACTTGAACCGTGGAAATCGATCCGAAAACGAGAAAATAAGCGCGAACTTTAAATTTGGTGCTCTAAAATTCCTTTATCGATCAGCACTTTTTGAAAATGGAATGGTGTTCAGAATTTTTTTCTCTATCGAACTAGCTAGGTCCCGTCGTGAAACTCCAAAAGCACCTAAAAGCGACTCCTTGTAAGCAATCGAAAGGTATTAGTAAATCTTTCGTTCATTGCTCCTTTAAAATAAAATTGTGGAATAGTGCGTTCCAGTTCGGTTATAACGAAATTTTACGTTTCTGCTCATCAATTTGCATGCCTAGTACCCTTATATTAGAATTCTCTCGGTTTTAAATCCAAGGCTTTGCATCATAAGGTTGATGCCTGGTTTTCCCGAATTGATTTTATTGGTAACATCAAATGCTGTAGAAAATTGCGATTAATATCGCGTGCAAAGGTATAATTTTAACCTGCTGAAGGTTGATTTACATCCAGATTTGATTAAAGCAAGGTATTTTTGATTTTTCAAGAATTTAATGTATTTTGGAAGCTACAAAAGCTTTTTTTTGCTTTAATAGGCCTTGAAAACCAATTTTTTCATTTCGATATAGTTCTGCTAATATAACCCTGGATAACTTAGAGCGCTAGAAGTCGATTTGCAAAGCTGGCAGGTATCTTGACAATCAATTTTTATAAATCCTCTGATTTCTAAAAATCCTATATAATATCTTTTAAACCCCCATCCGATCATCACGAAAGAAATCCATCAGCTATACAAATGCGGGCAATGCGGTGTGAAAGCCGTCAAAAATAGTTGGTAAGGGCCCGCGAATGTCCCGAGGGACCGCTGCGGGACCCATACGGACAACGGCCCACCCGAGAGCTTCGCGCAAAATCCAATGTTTTCCGCTCTTCGCATCTCTATATTCTGCAAAATTCTATACGGGTCCAATAGTAGTTATAAATTTACAATTTCCTAGGAAAATAATACAACACTTTGTTATTAACACATCAATAAGTTTTCGGTGTGGCGCTACAAACTACATGCTATAAACGTAAGGATTTAGTGCTTTTTGACCCTTACGGGCGCCAAGCTGTACTTTTTTAGAGCCCTGGCGGTAGCTGATATAATCCAGAAATACATTAATTACCTTCAATAAATTTCAGTCGAGCTAAAAATAGTTATTTCCTGCTGTCATTAATGCAGAAATTAGTTTTGATGGATACATGCAAAAAAGAAACTCTTATTTTAAGTTTTAAGATTTTTGAACCCTCCTGGAAGTTCACTGAAGCTCAGCTCCTGCAAAAATGAAGGAGCAAGAGAGCAATTCTCGTTTTTTACGGGTCCATCAAAAAGATGTTCCATCTTTTGCGTTTTCTCCCGTCCTTTAACTCTCTCTCTCTCTCTCTCTCTCCTCTCTCTCTCTCTCTCTCTCTCGGTCTCTCTCTCTCATCTCCTCTCGCTCTCTCTCGCTCTCTCTCTCTCTCTCTTTCTCTCTCCCTAGATTTTATTCGAAAACCTCCACGCGTTTAGGGATGCATGAAGAGAAAGGGCCACTCGAATCTTGCCTTCCGTTCGTGCCGAGACCCATTCTATCGTTGACATGTTGAGCCTCATTTTTCGGCTTGCCCTCCCCCCAGTTAAGGAGAAAAGAAGGGCAAGAGGGTCTCCATTCATCCATTAGGGCCAAGCTAGTCTGTTGTTCCCCCAATTATGGGGAGGTAGCCGGGAGGCCCTCATTTGACTGGCTGTTCCCTTTAGAATTGAGGCAGCGGCACGGGTCACAAAGCTTCCGCTTCGCTGATTTATTTCGTTTGTAGTATTAGCTCGTAATCTAAGCTTTTTGTTGTTTAAAGGGCCAGTGAAGAAAAATTTATGTTGTTTTACAATGTGTTATCTTTTTAATCGGGCCAATGAATCCAAATTTTTACGGTTTTTTAGAGTTTCTCCACTTTCAAAGACCCATTGAAGCCAAATCTCTTGCTTGATCTGCTTTCAAGGGTTATTGAAGTCAAATCCATAAAGCTCTTCCGCTTTTCTTGCCTTTTATTTGCACTTTCCGGCGATTGTCCGACTAATTGTATATTTTTTATGTTTTATTCTCAAGCCAGAGTTCCATTTTTTAATTCCTTAAAATCAATGCTTTCAGTAAATGACTCGATAGATGCCAAATGGGATGCTCGTGCGCATTTTCTGCCTACTTTCCGCCTATTTTGGAGTGGCATACGGTAACCTCTAAATACTCCTCGTCTTATCCCAATTCTTAGCAACTGGTTGCTACAGATGCGTCTCAAAAGAGGATAGCCTAGACCCAATTACAAGGATTCAAATCCGAAACCAGATTGACACTTTTTTCGTGCCGGTCGAAGCCAGGTAAGCAAAGCGGAGTTTAACTTCAAACTACAATGCTCTACAGATCTCCCGGATGCTCTCAAACCATTGATGAAGATACGCCAAATGTTGAGCTGCAGCTCTGTTCAGTCTTTCCATATTGTGTCACATTGATGCCAAATGTGCCTAGTAAGTATTAATATATAAACTATATCCTAAAATTTACTTCAGATTCCACCTATGTCGTTCGGGGCTGCTTTGAACTAACCCTCCGCTCAAACCTTCGTGAAAATCAGGCACTCCGCGAGGCACCAGGGTAATTACGATTTACTTTCAATTCTCAAAAAATTAGACACACTACCGTAATCAGCGTGGGCACGCGCTTTAGCGATGACAGGAAATTGGGTATCCCTCGAGGGGGATGGACATTTTTTGGTGTTTGCCGAGGCTTGAATAATTCGGCCAATTGAGGCGGCTGGGGAAGTTTGAATAATAATGTTGGGTGGTGGTTCTTAGATCCGGGGCGGATGGGCTATAAGCTTTCCCAAAGGGGATTAGCCGGGGGAAAATGGGGAGAAGAGCAAGGGTTCAATCCGCCTCGGGAGGAGGCACCAAGAACTCGGAAGTTGTAGTTGGAATGGGATAGAGTGACGAGGAGTTTTTGGAATCGGGGTTCTTTAATCTTTGTAATAATAGTACCGTTTTTTAAACGACAGTGAAAGAGGGAGAGCTTGGACAGAGAGAGACAGAGAGAGACAGAGCGAGAGAGAGAGAGAGAGAGAGAGAGAGAGAGAGAGACAGAGAGAGAGAGAGGGGGAGGGAGGGAGGGAGGGAGGGAGAGCTATCACGAAATTTTCGAACAGGATTTTGGTGTTTCTTGTAGTTTAAGGACTTTCTATGAGAGAGGGAGAGAGAAAGAGAGAGAGAGAGAGAGGAGAGAGAGAGAGAAATGGACGCTATACTTGTATAGCTTTTCGAATTACTGTGAGATCATAAAATATAACTTTTCCATACAAAAACACTAGCAAAAAATAACTGTAGATACTTTATGTGATCTACTCTCTTAATGCATTAACAAATAACTACCGTATTCCTCAAATTTTACGAAATTCCAGCTGCTTCCTGATCAAATCACGCCCCGGCGTCCCAGCCAATTCGACCCTGAACTACATCGTCTGCATCTGTGAGGGCGACTACTGTAACTACGAGCCGATACCCCATTTTGAAGACATTTCATATATGGATCCGAGAAAGGTGAGCGTTTACTGGAAGAAGCCGACAAGTGAAACCCAGCAAAGAGATGCAGCTGGAGTATGGTTTGAGTTTTGATTATGGCTTGTGAAATCGAGAATAATGTAGATTTAAGTTTCAATCGATCCTTGTAAATCTTAAAGATTTTATAAAAGTTAAATAAGGTTTTTAGCCAATACAACGCCTCGCTAACCACAACGGGACCCTGCAATTTGTAAGCAGCTCTTCCTCCCCAAATTTATTAATTTTTTATGTCATGCTCGGTATGGCTTATTTCATAAAATAAAATATTTATTACAAGTTACCTTATTTTCAGATATTAGTCTTCAGGGCTAGTCACAACCCGTGAGAACACGGGATTGGCCGGTGTGGGAATTGAGGCTAGGAGAGTACAAACAATTAGGGAGTCTGACCGAAAATGCAAATTCAAAGAAAGTTAAGGGACAGATGCATAATTTTAAAGCATAGATCAACGAAGCGATAATTTCCGAAGTTGATTCGTGACCGGGGTCAGCGAATCGGCGCTGAACAGTTTGAATTCGTACTCGACGCCGAGGGATTTTCGGGCGCCAAGGGGTGTTTTGTGAGGGGCCAGTGAGTTCTTGCTCTCTTCTTTTGGCTTGGAGACGGAGAATGTGGGGGTGATCGGGCGTTTTTCGAGGTCGGGTGCTGGAAATACTATATTTAACTTTGTTAGAAAGTTCATAATTGAAAAACCGTACCCTAGCTATGCTTTACAAGCCTAAAAACTTTTGAAACACTCACCGGAAGCTGAATTCTTCTTGAGCTCATGCTCACTCGGCTCGTAGAGACTCTGGCGGGAGCCATCTGTAGAAAAAGGTTATTATTGCTTCCCGGATACTCTGTGCCCAGTCTACCGTAACCGGGGGGGCTAATCCCTCAACATCACTATCAATGGGGTTTAGTTCAGCGACTACAACAATGCGTTAAAAAGATGGAAATGTACTCACAAGGGCTTGGGGAGCGGATTCGATCTTGATCCTGTTCGTTGAGTGAATTTGTTGACGAGATCGTTAGTCTAAAATGCAAGATATAGAATTATGTTATATCGGATTCATTCTAAAGCAATAAATTCAGCAAAAGCTAGATTAATAAACCTACCTTGGGGAGCATACCGATTTCGATCGTCTAGGTTCAAGGCAGACTGGTGAGTGGCTGCGATTCATAAGGCCGTCCAGCGATAGTTCGAATAACATTTTTATCTACAATTCTTTATTTAATGCTTAAATATATAGTAAAGTCAAAATTATAGAAAACTGAATACAGTAACCCCCAAGACACCTATACCCAAAACCCAAATCCAGGAAATTGGACCGGAAGCAGTCCCCAAAAGCCTTGAGGACAAAATCTGAGGAGAAGGCCGAGGGGTCCAGCGTGCCTTTTATCCAATTTATAAGCCACGCCCCGGTACCGATGGCCCGGGGCGATATCCACGAAAAAGTTAATCCAGCCTCCATCCCCCTCCAGGGAGGATCCCCGGATTTTGAGGGCCAAATAACCGGATGAAAATTGGTCGAGAAGGCCGTGGAGATGGATACGGTAGGTTTTGGGGATGAGGAAATGGCTGTGGAAATCTTAAAAAACAAGTATTTGCGATCGACCACCTGATACCTGATTTCCCCCTGATTGTTTGGCCTTTCGTCTACGTGCCTTGGTTTCTTCACTTTTCCATTTCATCGAAACGGCATTTGAGATATAAAGAAATTAGAAGGCGCGTAAAAAATATATAACTCAATTTCAATATAAAAATTAGCAGAGAGAGAGAGAGAGAGAGAGAGAGAGAGAGAGAGAGAGATAGAAAGATAGAGATAGAGATAGAGCCAGAAAGAGAGAGAGATAGAAAGATGGAGAAAGAGAGAGAGAGAGAGAGAAGAGAGAGAGAGAGAGAGAGAGAGAAGAGATAGAAAGAGAGAGAGCGAGAGAGAGAGAGAGAGAGAGCCAGAGAGAGAGAGAGATAGAAAGATGGAGAAAGAGAGAGAGAGAGAGAGAGAGAGAGAGAGAGAGAGAAGAGAGAGAGAAAGCGAGAGAGAGAAAGCGAGAGAGATATGATGCGCATGCAAATCCGAAATTTAAAAAACGCGGAACAGCATGCAAATCAAAGACCAGAATTTTTATAGAGAAAAAATTTTCGGGATCGCCCTTGGATTCCATTAAATTAACGTGTCCTCCCCATTTCTGATTTTTTTGCATCAAAATCTCATCCCATGGTCTCCTCCTCTTTTTATCGGAAAGCTTAAAATCCGTTTCCGGAATCATAGAAACAACCCTTGACTCAAAGCACCTCCGCCCAGCTTTTCTCAAGCTACACCCCACGCAAAATATTTTGGAGAACACGCTAGCGGTGCCGTTTTGTCATCCAATGCTGACAGCATGGAAATCCCAAGGTGGATCAACGGATTGGCTGCGGACCTGTAAATAGATCCTAGACCGGATATCCGCATCAGAAATACCAGAACAATCCGCCTGGGCCTCCCTGAAAAATGGATAAGTGCTGTAGGCTGATAGAAATATTTTTTTAGCTTGAAAGAACTGTGAAAGTAATTATTTCATGGCCTATTACCGCGCCTAGCTATGAATCTATTATGTAGAGTCATCAACTAGGAAATTGAAAGATACAAAACGAATATGTTATGTTTTGGTTTCGAGGCCTCGACAGGTGGTTATCAAAAATTCAGATCCTGTTTTGTGCTTTTATACGCAAATTTCGAAAGTGGACGGATTTTCCGAATTCTATTAATAAATGTAATTTTTTGGCTTTGCCTGTTTTTTACGTTATGTTTAAGGGTTGAGAAAACGACAATATTTTTTACAGCGACCGCTAGAAACAAACATTATATTTAGAGGTATGTCCCCACTTTTTCCGATTTGAAAATTTCTCGAGTATCCCCGCAAAGAATTTTTATTTTATCCCCAAGCCCCGATTTGCAAGAAATTCCAAATCAAAGGTCATCCTCGCCTTTTTGCTGTCCCAATAATCATCCTATCATCATCATCAATCCACTGTAACCTATCCCCCAGACACAGTAAGCCCTCGATAAATGACGAAAAGTGCGATGGAGTGATCGTTAACATAAAGCACAAAGAGTATGCTGACAATGAGAATCGTAGGTGATGATAAAATTTTTACAATGCCTTTTCGAATTTTTCAGCTGCCTGGAAGTGGCCAATTCTCAGCGGTAACTGACCAACACCTGGTGCCCCCAAATCCCCAAATTTAGGCATCACCAAAGTAATCCTCCAATACTAGAGAACAATCGTCAGAAGACCTTTTTCTACAGGGGTCCTGCAGGGAAGGACGAATCTACGCAACCGTTTTTGGGGTCTCATCCGTACTCTTTGGCGCGTCAAAAGTTGGGAGTTAGCTTTTTCGGGGGTTTGGGGATTATCCGGGTGTTGGGCCTCACCACCAAGGTTTTCCACACGTGAGAGCCGAGATTTACGCGCGGATAAACAGAACATTTTCCACGGGAGTGATATTGCCT
Organism: Mesorhabditis spiculigera; assembly: GCA_958295435.1. Taxonomy (NCBI): domain Eukaryota; kingdom Metazoa; phylum Nematoda; class Chromadorea; order Rhabditida; family Rhabditidae; genus Mesorhabditis; species Mesorhabditis spiculigera. Next base: position 11,411 of record CATQJA010001684.1, on the reverse strand, counting down.
GAAATTAACTCGTCACGGTTTTGGTGATAATAAACAAACGTGGTGTTGGAGTATGGTAACGAGGTTCTAGGCTTTTTTTTCAGGTGCTTGAAAATTTTTTAGAATGCTATGGAAGACTCGAGATTACTGTAGAAAACTCTACAACCCCGTAGAACACTTAAATTATCTTTAAAGTAGTATAACACCATTTGAGAATGGTGTAAAATTGAGAAACATAGTGTAAAACCCTTTATTATTGCCAAGCATCACGCAATTGCCGAAAATATATCTCGTTCTCCTGCTCAATCGGAAAGCTCATCCTCTCCCCAAAAGAATTCCGCACCGGTGTCACCTAAATAAATATACTAGAAAACTGGCGCTCACATACTCGAGTACCACTCCTCTTCAGAAAACTTTTAACAACAGAGCGTAATGTCGGCTCGGCAAGCAATGTCAACCACATTTGTACAAATATCTAAGTTAGGTAATTTGGCGAATTTAGACATTATAAACTAACCTGCGCTTGAAAAATAAAAAACAAGAAAAAGGCATTAATATACTGTCCTTCCGGTGGTGCCCCATCGATCATCACATTATACCAAATAACCACGAACGAACTTGTAACGCATTTGTAGGGGGATAAATAGAGGAATAATATTGAGGTTTTGTAGTTCGACATTGTTTGATAGCTAAAAATTACGCATAACAATCAATTTGTGGCATCTACTACCGCTTCTCCACCGTCACATAACGAGTCTTCAGCACCATTTGATATTTTCTTTTACATACAAAATATAGTCGCACGAAAAACGAAAGCTAACAAGGGAACCTCGAGTTGGCACGGTGGAGTTTCGAAAAAACGCTCGCGGCTACCCCTAGGTTTTCGACTATGGCGATTCCAACCCTCTAGTCAGAATTTCCTAAATGGGCCTCTGGACAGAGATACAGCACTTCCGGAAAATGATGATTTACATCCAAAAAATTAGCATTAGCGATAGGTTTATGAGGCTCTTCCATCACTATGGAATCACCAGTTGAATGGCCGATTGGTAAGCGACTCACTTGATAGAATGCTGACGAGGGTTCGAATCCGCTCACGATTTTTTTATTTTGCTGTTTGACCAGAACTTTCTGCCCAGCTCCAAGTTTTGGTTACTTCGTCGAAACAAATGCAAAAAATCTCATCCAAGTAAATCATAGAGGCCCCTCTGTAAAAAACGGAATATGGGTAGACCCCTTTTTGAATTTCGAGAACGAGTTTTCAGGATTCTTGGGAGTAATCAGTCTGGGGCCATAACAATCATTTTTCCTAGAATAAAAACAAAAACTTGGAGCTGGGCAGAAAGTTCTGGTCAAAAAGCAAAATAAAAAAATCGTGAGCGGATTCGAACCCTCGTCAGCATTCTATCAAGTGAGTCGCTTACCAATCGGCCATTCAACTGGTGATTCCATAGTGATGGAAGAGCCTCATAAACCTATCGCTAATGCTAATTTTTTGGATGTAAATCATCATTTTCCGGAAGTGCTGTATCTCTGTCCAGAGGCCCATTTAGGAAATTCTGACTAGAGGGTTGGAATCGCCATAGTCGAAAACCTAGGGGTAGCCGCGAGCGTTTTTCGAAACTCCACCGTGCCAACTTGAGGTTCCCTTGTAAGTTGTGCTATTTTTTATGATTTACAGTACCACGACCCCAATTACATAAGTTGCATACATAAAGAGAAAGCCGTAAGATCCGGGGAGTACATCAAGGTAGCATAATCCATGATTTGCTAAAATACCCGTAACCTAAATGAGTTAAAATTAGTCACTTTTGCTAGTAATTACTTACTGATGCGAAAATAAAAGATAACCCTAAATTATTAGTTTTAAACTGGCGTTCATAGGTGTCAACGTAGTGCATAGCTACCATCCGCTCAAAGGCGTAGTAGGCGGTGATCAACAGTGATCCGCCGCCGGCTAAAATTTGCTCAAAATACGGTAACAACTTACCGATTTCACTGGAAAATGTAAGGAGGTAAAATAAGGAATCATTGCATAGGTTTGAGAATATTAAAAGGTGTCTGGTGACTCGGAAACCGGTGCCGAGGAGCATTAAATAGGTTTGGCCGAGGATAAGGGCTAGTAGGTTTGGGTGGCAGAACTGAAAAACAGAATTTTGAACCTATTTCCTATGTATCATATTTATCCGGTTTCTAATTCAAAAATCCTCTTAACGCGATTAGACTCTTAAAGCCTCAAGCATAATTATTATCGTCAGCTCTTCCACTGACTCATTTTGTTATACAGAAATCGTAAGAAATTAATGACCGTCTAAACCCTTCCGGACCATCGTTCCCATACCTGCTTCCTCGTCAACAAGCGTGTGTAGAGGAAAATAAAAATCGAGAGTGCAAGAAAGATGAGCGTTTCGATGATCTATATATTTTAAAAATGAAAAGTTAGGCCTCAGGTTATAGTGAGCACCTGTAATATGCATATATATCTTTCAATGGCAGGATTTTGAACGAATACTGCGTGTTGCATTGCGGAGTTACGAGTTTTCTAAAGAACCTCAGGTTTACAAATGTTGTCAATAAGATATATTAAATACATTGATGTAAGAATAAGAGTTACCGTCGACTAAAAGCTGAATAAACGAGATGACTGAAGATCCGACCAGCCATTGCTTTCCGGGACAGGTGGAAAATAATCGCGGGGTTTGGTGGTAGGCTGGAACGTGGGTAACTAGCGGCTGGGCTCTGACTTCCTATAGTCGTACTTTGGCGGATAGGATGTGTCGAAATTTAATGAAAATGGTGGTAGAAAAAATGTTTCAAAAATTTTCTAGCTCCAGTTGTAACCCCCTTAAGAATCCAAACTAAATTATTATATGTCAATAGTTCTTAAAAAAAAAACGTTTTTAAAATACATTAATTTAAGGACAAAAGACAGATTGTTTTTTTAGGGATCGGCAGAACCGACGGCGGATTGATCGAACTGCGGCTTCCTTATGGATGTTGCCGCCCCGGTGGGTGTCGCGAATTGAACTGTATGAATATTTCTCTTTGTGGAATCACAACTATTTATTATGCCATAGCTTGAAAAGCAACGGGTGGTAATCCATTTCGTAACGGAAGTCGAGGAGCTCGCATTTATTATCTGTAATCCACGCCGGTCCCTTTCCCTTGCTATAAATTCTTGCTTTTCCGTTCCTGTCAGCCGATCTATCTTCAGATACGTTTTTTCATTGTTTTTACTTTGATAAAATACTGTACTACTTTTACCTTGCCCCATTGTCCAAAACACGAACACTGTTCTTGGCTACAACTTATCCGATTCAACCTCAGATTCCATTGCATCAAAGCAAATCACGGCTTCACCTCCCGTAATTCAGCATCAACGCATCCTTCCCCTTTAATATTTTATATTACCCCCACCCCTCCGCATCGTTTGAACAATATTTTTCTGCTGATTTTATAGCCGATCATCCCACTCTAACCACCACCTAACCGGATCTTCTGCCATTAATCAGCTGTAGGGTGAGAGATGAAACGCCTGAAAAAGGCCATCAATTGTCGGTTGATACAGGGCCAAAAGTCTGGACGGACGCGGGGTGGGGGCTTCACCTCCTCAAATGGGCCATTTCGGGGTTTCGACGATAAGCTGTACTACGCCACAGACACACGAGGCACTAAATATAGATATAGGGATCAATGGACGGTATGCTATGGCGGGTATTGACAGCCATCAGGGTGACGGCTTCGAAGTTGTGAGTAAAGTTTGGGGAATTTTGGTGGGAATTTGGGAATGCAGGATGGAATCTTTTTTATAGGTTTTTCTCTCAACGAGACAGTTATTTTAAATAGCATCGGGGCAAGCTTAAAAAAGATTTTAAAAAAGAAAACAATTTTTTACGAGCTACCATGTACCATTTTTCGCTTTTTAATTTTGCGAGATTTTCAACTCAAAAATTAAAATTTTGGATTTTCTTGCCTAGATATTAAAAAAGCAAGTTTTTCTTAAAATTCACTATCTCGTAATTCCCAATTTTAACTGCTATCATATCTAATTTTAAACACCTACTTTCCAAACCTACGTCGGCGCTGCAAACCTCCAGACAATTTTTGCGCCGTTACATCCTATTCTTAGCCCTATTTCCACCCAAAAACACGATACGTTTATCCCGGATATCAACCCTCCGTGCGCCTACGAATACCATTTCGGCTTTTCGTCCACCCCTGGCCCCTCAAAAAGCAGCCCTCATTTCCGGACCCCAAAAAAACTAAAACCCTCCACCCCAACGGCCGACATCGATTTCCGGATTTTTAGGTCTTGATCGGGTTTTTAGCTACCTGCTCCTACGCACAAACTTTTTCTCCAAAAATTCTCTAACATCTAGATACAAAGATCAGAACATAACTTAAATGCATTTCTAAAAACCATTACAATAACGTCCAAAATTTACCCCTGTTTTGCCCCAGCTGGTCTCCGGCTTTGGTTACAAAAGCGCACCCCCCGACCTCCTTCGGTAAGCCCCCAAAAATGGCCGGGTAAGCCTTTGAAAAACAAGGAACACCTCTGAAAAACAAACAGGGTAACAAAAATGGCCTCCTCAAGCTCGCCTCCCAGGCTTATCATTCAAATATATTTGTGTTTGGTGCGAGAAAGTGCGTAAGTCACACTGGCTGACTGGCCGGGTCACCACCACTACCGGCATGCCGGAGCTGCTGCCGGAAATCGTAAAGCGGCTTGGAATTTGGGGAATTGGGGAAGGGGGTGAGAATGTTGAAATTGTCATGGGGAATTTACCGGAAATGCTGGTAATTTTAGATATCTGTAAAGACGAGAGAACGACTGAAACTACCTCATCCGCCGTAACCGTTTGGACGTCTAGACGGGAAAAATCTGATGTTGAAATTCGCAACAAAACATCTAGTTTCGGCATCAAAAATCTTCCGGAAATGCCACCATTTTTCTATTTTTCTATACCTAAAAAACACCTTTTAAATCCGTTTATTTGTTTACGTCTACAAAACCAGCGGATTTTCTCTGTTGAAACGACACTCAGGAAGTTTCTAGAAACCCAGATTTTTCAGATACCTTTACAGAAACCCTAAAACCTAGTTCCTGGTTATCTTCCGGAAAAAAAACGCCTGCACGCACCCGACATTTCAATCCAATTCCGCGCCAACACCAGATTACGCCCTTCGAGAGGTCGGGTTTCGTCGTTTCTGCCGTTGCAGAACGGCCTAATCCGACCCCAAAAAAGGGTGGAATTAGCGGATGGGTCGGAATTTGACGTCTTGACCATCGGAGCTGGCCTTCTGGACGCGGTCGAGTGTAATAAATTTGTTTAATCCGGTATTGGAAAATCAAAATACGGGATTGCTGCGTAGATTTGATGTTTATGGGAATGATTGTACGTATTTGGGAGAATGAGGTGATGGTATATAAAAAATGGATTAGGAACTGGGCTAACGACTTGAGAGAGAAGGAAAGGGCGAGAGAGAGAGAGAGAGGGAGGGAGAGACCGAGGGTCAGAGAGCAAGCGCGAGAGAGACCGAGCGAGAGAGCGAGAGAGAGAGAGAGAGAGAGAGAGAGAGAGAGAGAGAGAGAGAGACCGAGGGTCAGAGAGCGAGAGAGCCGGAGAGAGAGCGAGAGAGAGAGGGAGAGAGAGGGGGAGAGAGAAATAAAAAACCGGGAGTCAGAGAACGAGAGCGCGAGAAAGAAAGAACGAGAGAGATAGAGAGACGCGAGTATCCGAGAGCGGGAGCGAGAGAGAGACACCCCAGATGCGACCTGTTCACGTGACCTAAAAGTTATCAACCTCTTTAATACCGCTACCAATACCCTTAATAGTGTTTAGCATAGACCATACCAGCACCTTAAGTTTCTTACTTAATAAGGTTTTAAATAGATACATTTTAATCTCGTCTTGATTCAGCATCCCAAACCCCAAACCACAAGATATTCTGAACAACCTGTGTCACGCTCTTAAAAATAACCTTCCGATCCTGCTACGCAGCGCTACAAATCCCCGACCTTATCAAGCACTACATCTCACTCTCACAACTACACTAATCCACGTCCAAGTTCAGAAATAGCCGCTCCGGGCAACCGGCCAGGCACCGGAAGTTGACACCTCAATAATCCTGGCTTCCGTCTGTTGTAGCGACGCATCCAACACAACGCATCTGTTTTTAGAAACAATGTAGTGACCCCCTGGATTGTGTTAATCCCATCCTTTTGGCCCGTCAATTCTGCACATACGCTGGTTCTCCCTCCAAAAGTTGGGGAAAGTGCGTAGAAGAGAGGGGCTGCCCCTGCTTCAGAAGTGGGCGGGGCCAAGGGGGGGCCCGGGTCGTATAAAAGATTGGCTCGACCCGATTCCTCCCGAGTAATCACCGAACTGAACCAGACGAGTGACTACTGTATCCATTACTGTAACTGTTTTACCAGTACTACCACTACAACTACCACTACATCTAAAGATGCTTTTCGAAATCAACTTTGACGAAACGATGCATTCGATGGCTAGCTCATCAGCGAAAGCGCTTGAGGCGACGGGTTTCAAAGCCTTCAAGCTGCCCCGAATTTCGCTACAAGTTGCTGAGCCTTTGTTATCAATTCCTGGTGAGTTTTAAGCAATACGTTCATACCCTTGGAGCCTAGTGATAGTAGATATACCACAGAGAATTCAAAAATGATTAAAAATCAGTTTTACCAATTCTAATCCAGCTTTTTCCAGACTACACGCCAATCCGACGAGTCCCATCAGCACCTCAACTCCAAAAACTCGCCCCCACCTCCGAAAAGCTACACAACACTACCCTAAACGTCTCCCAAGAACCCCGACGATTCCGCAGTTTCTCCGACATCCCAGCCGCCACCACCATCTCCCGAACGATCCAAAAGAATGTATGGTCCCTATCTGCGTTCTCACTTGTCAAAAACCTGTAATGCAGTGTTATCTTTACTTTGTATCTAGCTCTCTCACTTTCTCTCACTCTCTCTCTCTCTCTCTCTCTTTCTACACAATGTGCTACGGGCCGATCTCAGAATTGCTAGAAAACACGATCTCAAACTGAAGCTTATTTCTATAACCCACCCCCACATCTTTGTCTTTTTTCGGGTCATTTCCCCCCACCTACAACTATTAATTTCCGGCCGCCGGATTAGCGCCTCTCCCCCCACCCACAACCCGCTTTTTTCCAGGGTTGATTGGGTCGTTAATATGTTGCCCCCTTTTTGTTATGGTCAACCCACATATCCAGTAATCTGGTTAGGAAAAAGAGATAAAAGATTTTGATCTTATGGCATTGTTCTGGGCCAAGGAAAAGTTCACTTAAAAACAGCGGATTAAAATCACAAAATACAATGTCTGGGAACATGGTATTGCTGTAGGAACGTTTTAAAGGAGAATTAAAGTCAAGTGAAATTGCTTAAAAAAACGTCTAAAATAACAGTTTCAAACGGAAAATACCTTCCGTAATCTGCGTCTTCCAATTCTAAGCAAATTTTTATCATTTTTGCAAATTACATTGTCACTAAAGACTTTGACGATAGCATTTAAGTAATATATCACTGCCGTATGACAAGTTCACCCCGGCAATTTACATCATCAAAATTCTAGATGATTTTTTGTGAAAATGCCCCGAAATGCCATTGTCAACATAATTTTGCATTATATTTCACTGGTTACCCCCAATATCTAGTCTGGCTTACCGGAATCGTGCCCTTAGGTGTGCCATCTTCGCACCTCGCCAATACCCAATTTTCGATAAGCCGATTCCGCGCAATCAAATCATGAGATCCCAAAAATCATTGTTGCCCTAGCGGACACTCGGATTTTGACAACAGGCTCGCTTTAATCCAAAATCTTTTGTGACGCAGCAATTTCAAAAAAGGCTTGCTTAACCTGGACCTGAAGGGTTTTAAGGAATAGCGTTCATTGGCTTGTAGTTCGCTATAAAACCATTTTTGTGATAACGTTGGTGATATTATTATCACAATACGATTCTCTAGTTCTTTATTCGCGCCATGATCGTTATTTGCCAGCATTGTCCTTTCCGGATCAGCCAGACTTAACTTTGAGTGATTTGAGGATTGAAAATCGTTAGAACACTGGGAATTCGGTTCGGATCGCTAAGGGGGTTTACATATCACTCTATTACATTACAAATGTAAATCCGGATGGGAATGATTTTTGGCGATTTTTTTGAGCCTTCGGGGAAAGCAGATTTGGGCAAGATCTGATATTTTCCGGATTGCACAGGCTTCGATTTTATTAAAAATTTATGTAAGCTGCTATTACATGCAAAATCTTGTTAAAATCACTAAATAGCTGATATAAAAAACAATATCTCGCAGCCAAATAAAATCCCTTGATTTTTCAAGTTTTTCGTTATTTGATATTTTCAAAATTTCGTATACGTACCAGCCGTGTCATAATCTGTAACGTCATATTAAGACAAATACCACTACAACCAGGTTTTATTTTAACCACCAATAAAACACCTTCCGCATTAGCCGATAACAGCTTACAAATTTAAATCCCCAAATCTCCCAATTGCTGACAAATCCGACTACAGGCCATCTACGTAGATATTGTTCTTAAAGTACAGGACATGCCATCAAAATCTGCCCAAATACCGTACCTCCGAAATCGCCCCAAAAATTCAGCAGCTCTCCCGTAGCTTGTGTCGAATTCTCAGCGTGCTGCCTTTTTTGGAAGGGCAGCCGCCTTGTATTCCAAAGGTTTTGGGTTATTTACGACGGCGATCCATGAATTCTGGGAGATAAGGTGATGTATCGTTTCGGAGAAGATTCCACAGCACGCCTATGGACGGCGGGCGAAAATAGATTTTATCACTTTATCACGGAGGGGGCTGTCCCTCAAAAATTGTTCTGCAAAGAAATTTTGGGAGTGGCCACGTGAGTTTTAAAAAAAATGCGTTTTCCATCTAAAAGCAAATGGAGATCTTTTAAAAAATGATGAAACCGAGTGAAATACGTATGCAACCACGATTCTTACGCACTCTGGTCACTAGTCATAGTTCAGCTAAAAGGAATGACTCATTCTGCGGCAAAATATTCGCATAAAAATGCTCTGACTTGACTACGCGACGTTCCTCCTTGCACAAACCCGGCTGAACAAGCCGCCGACTGACGAATAGACGAACAATGATAAGATTTATAGAGATTTTATGTGGAAGGGAGGACGTGCGAAAATAGCGCCATCAATGGTCCGATCGGAGATGAGTGCGCTGCGTAAATGCTCTTCCAGTTTCAGTGCTTTTTAGGCAATCAAAAATCAGGAAAAAGTTGAGAACCGAAGTGGCTTGGACCTGTAAAAGTTTAATTCGATAGAATTAAGGCTTGGCTTAGGCTTGGCTAAAGCTTAGCGAGGCATGGTTTAGGCTTATGCTTAGGATTAGGCTTAGTTAGGGGCTTAGGCTTGGTTTAGGCTTGGCTTTCGCTTGAGGTTTGGCTTAGGCTTAGGCCTGAGCTTAGGTTTTAGCTTAGTCGCACGCTTAGCTTAGGCTTCATCAAAACCTAGGCTCATGCTTAGCTTGTAAACTCAATTTTGGCTGAACCTTCAACCCAAACTTATTTTTAGAAGCTATTTTGTCCATAATGATTAGTTGATCACCAAAAACACTTAAGCGTAGCTGTTTTCTTCGATATTATTTGTGTTTTCAATTTCTCGAACTCGGCTGGCCGACTAGCTGCTGGAAAAAAATGTTGTTTTGGTGTTCAACTACAATATGCAGCTGGTGGCTAGCGGTGGGCCACGGTATTATTAGTGCACCCTGTGTACCCGTCTAAAAAACACGAACCACCCTCAACACGGTGATGTTGGGCCATCTAATTCGGGGCAGGATTCCGAGTTGGGGATTATTGCTAAAGGCATCAAAGGGTAGGGACCAATTGTAAATAGCTGCAAACAGAACGCTTATAGACGGTTTTATAAGGTGAACCCTGTAGGATTATAGCCGGCATCCAAAAAACATTCTTGGCTGCAGGAGATTGACTTTGTCTATAGAAAGACTGGAATGTCAAGCACTGGTATTTATAGAGCAGACAATATTGACATCATTAATCAGAATTTGTCAGAGATTTGTGATGAATCGTTGTTTATTTTTATTGTACTTTGAAAATCTCGAAGCGCCCTTTTCCGATTTTTCCAAAAAAAACAGTCTTTGATTAATATTGTGACATTTTGGGCGCCTCACTATTTGCTGTGTGCTGTAATCGGTAGGGAACTTACGCAATTATCTATTTCACTTATTTTTCAAATTCCAGTAACCTACTATGGGCGGCGTACTGTAGTTGAATCAAATTTTGTACAAAAAATTATACCTGATGTTTTTCCGGTTGAATACCCTTGACGTGTCAATTACTGTGGTTAGGCGTAATTTTCTAAGAAGCAAATTATTTAGCGCTAAAAATTTGTAAGACTTTTATTTTTATGGTACTTTGTAGTTTATGACCTCTAAGTTGAGTTTAAGCTACTAAATTTGCCTATAAAGTATGATCTGATACCTTAGATTAGGCGTTATTTCAATATATATTTTAATTGATGATAAATATTTTACAAAGGTTTAGTTAAAAAACCCTCCGGTGTAAGCCGTGCGAACCGTTGGAAATGTGCGACGTCTGCAAATTGTCGGTATTTGTCGTTAGCGTAGTTTACAAATGTCATTATCTGCTTAACCTAGCTAGTTCGCGTTAGTTTTTGCTATGAACTTTATTTTTCTATTTATTTATGTCAATATAGCCGATCCCTCCTACATTACATTCTTAAGAGGAAGATCCGCTTTCCATTCCCCCAAGACCAGGGGAAATCAACGGATGGCTTCCTGAGCGAAGCCTTACACTGAGAATCGGCTTTGCCCCATGAGTCGCATTGGATCCTACCTCCCAAAAAATGAGGATGGTCCGTAGCCAGACGGATTGTCAGAGACGTACCAAAAGGATTAGCGACCGGATCAATCTGCTCGGACCATCTTTCGCCCTTATCTGACATCTATTTCTCTAATGAAAGTGAATTGGTTATGGGTTAGGGACTTGACGTATGTTATTAATGTTATTTCCCAGCTATGGTTTGCTAGCTATTGTCCTACAAATTTTATGCCGTACAATGATGGACGGTTGTAAGCTTATTATTTCTCCTCATTCCCAAGAATCGCTTTATTGTCCCGAAAAATTCCGGCGAATCGGACATCAATAAGAAAGGCCCGTCACTGAGGAAACCGAATACCAGCCTCACGGGATGGGATCTAGAAAAAGCATGGGAGGGGGCAAGCGGAAATTAGGAGTATTCGTACGGAGGCGTACAAAGAAGCTGTGCATCATGTGAGGGAAACAAGAGGTTTGGAGGCCAGCTATAGAGGCGAGGGAATAGGGATTTCTTAGGAAATTCGGATTACCGTGGTTATTGGGACGAGAA
>CATQJA010001683.1:0-47680 GCA_958295435.1 Mesorhabditis spiculigera | reverse complement strand
TTTTGTATATTTTATCAATCTTAACTGCTCTCTAAAAATAAAAAAATAAAACCGATTTTTTTTCGGCCAAAAATGTCCAATTTTCGACAAAAATTTTACCTAGAAATTTTTTCGAGCTTTGATTGATTGTTTCGACTTAAAATATAGTTAAATTTGACTAAAAAACGCTATTAAAACTTTTTAAAAAATCCCCCACCCCGCTAATGCGAAAGAACCATATTTTTAACGTTTTTTTTAGCTCCGCTCCCTGCAAGTCCACATGCGACTCCACGGAAAACGGATCCGCGACCCGATTGAGGAGATGGGCCTCGCTAAGGTTAATTTTTTTGATGATGTAAATTTATTTGAGTTTTAGGAGCTTCAAATCCGCCATAAAACCTACGGATTGATCGGCACGCGAAAGTACGGCCTGAAGGCGCGACGCTACTTCTGCGCGAGTTGCCCCTTCAACTCGGTGTATTGCTATCAGCTGTGGCATCATGCTAGGTGAGGGTTGTGGTTTTACGGCTTGTTTACTATATTTTTCATGAGCTTAAAATCGAATAATGAGCTTATATTATCTTTAATATTAAATAGTTTAATCATATTAAATATTTTTTTATTCTAATAATAATAGACTCGTATTATTGTAAGCCTTTTGTAGTATTTCCGGTTTCCCGGGTCCCGGAATGGGGAAGCCGACATTAGTGCGTCAATCTCGCGCGCGCCCATCCCCCAGCCCCATTTTCAGCATTTTCAGCATTTCTGAAAATACTGAATTTCGGCCATATAAATATAACCTTTCCTAATCACCCATCATCGCCACCTTGGCCGAGTGGTCTAAGGCGCCCGACTTATGATCGGGTCCGGGTAACCGGGCGCGGGTTCGAACCCCGCAGGTGGCAAACTTTTTGCTTTTTGCTCTAAATTTTTGCCGAACCTTTGTATCACCCCGGGTTTCAACCCATCCCGTTTTCTGGCGCGTTTGACCGTTATCCGCGAGAAAAATTGGAATTTTCCGAATATAAATAGAGAAAGTGTTTAAAGATCTGTTACTATTTCTTGGCCTAAAAAATTTAAAAAAACTATATAATTAAAAAAAGTTATGTATTAAAACTGCAAAAATCACCGTTTTCGATAAAAATTTCAAAATTTGAAACTTTTTAGTGTTTTCTAAATAGTTTTTTGCTTTGTTTTATTGCTAAGTTTTACTAAAAAGCTATCAAAAACGCTTGCTATAGCGTTACTATACATATCTAGAATTATAACGGGATCCATGGAACCACTAAAAACCTATTTGTGTTATTTAATATTTTTTACAGGCGCCATGTGCTGCAACGCCACCCCGACGCCAAGCAGTGCCCCGCCTGCAGCTACTCCACCATTTTCCCGCAACGCCTTGCCGACCATACTCGGCTACATCCACAGCTGGCCAACGGCACCGCCGAGCCGTCCACCTTTGGAGCGACCGCCACGAAGCCGGGCGAGCACAAGTGCGAGTACGTTTTTTTCGTTTAAATTTTTAATTTTTGATAATATTTCATCTTCTAGCCATAATTCTGAATTTTCTTATTTATTATCAATTTCCTTGCAGCATGTGCCCCTTCCAAACGGACACCTACTCCCGTCTCTGGGGCCACAAGCAAAAGCACGAGAATAACGGGAAATTTGTATGCACGCAATGCTCTTTTCAGGTAGGCTTAATTTCTGGGTTTTAAAAGTTTGAAACTTTTAAATTCAGAACTAAATCAATTTAAACGACCTTGAGCTTGAAAATGCTCTTTTTTAGCACTGGCCGTGTCAAAGATTTGTCACCCATCAGCGTCTCCATGAAAATAATCGCGCTGGATCGTCTGATGGCTCAGAAAACCGGTAAAGATTTATAATGCTAATAAAATAAGAATTTTTACATTTTTATAATTTTTTATGCCTGCGCCTTTCTAGTTAAATATTTATTTTTATTTTTAGGGATTCCCAAAACGAAATGGAAACCCTGGAAGAATACAAGCCGAAAGTCGGAAAGCGCTCGAGTCCTCCGGGCGAAAATACCAGATCTGGCTTCGATCCGCTGCCCACAATTGAGAGAGAAGGATCTCCAAGGTGAGTTTTACCTTTATTAGTTTTAGATATTTTTCTTTACTTTATTCGAAAAAACACAATTATTTAGTGACCTGGGAGATTCACCGCCACCTCGTGCTGGCTCTGGGTCTGAAGGAAAGGACGAGAAACCGGGTAAAAAACTTTACCTTTAATTTATGAATTTTTATGTATAACCAGGGTTGAAAAGTCGCGTCGCGACTTTTCAACCCTGGCCCCGTCTGACCCCATTTTTTTATCCTTCACTTTGCATAATTGTCCTAAATTCAGATGCCAAAAAAAATGAAAAACAACCTCTCCCATCCTTTTTTATAGTCGACTCCCACTTTCCGGTCAATGCTAATTATGCCTAACAAAGAAGTTTTCACAAAAACTTAAAGGGCTAGTTCAGCGAATAAAGTAAAAGAATTTCCGCGGCCAGGAGTCGAACCCTCTCTGCGTTTTTGTGTCTGCGCCTCTCTAATTCCCCCGCTATCTAATAGCTGTCGTAATGGGTGACTGTTCGGGCGCACTGTGCCTACGTCCATAGTTTCCCAAGGTACCAGCCCAAGCTCTAAAAGTTGAACTAGCCCTTTAAATGTAATGTCGAAAAAAGGTAATTTTGTTGAATCTCTTATGCGTGCAGTCATCTCCAGGCGATTACGCACCTAGTGACGTATGATACATACCTTAAAATTCCTCCCCTATCGAGATATCCTCCGGACAGACAAAGGGAAGTGGATGCAAAGTGGCACACACACACACACAAACACTATTTTTTTATATATATGTATAATTAACGAATTTTATTAATGTTTTAGAATGTTCATCCCCTCCCGACCTTGGCATGCCGTTCAACGAGCTGCCCGATCCGGAAATTGTTTTCAAGCGCATGCGGGCTCTCCTGCCGCCTCACCTTCAAATGGCCTTGGCTGGTAAGTAGTTTCCTTAAAATTAGTATTTGATTAACATTCAGATTATAAAATTTTCAATAAGTATAAAGAAATTAAAAATGCCATTTCCAGGTTGCAAATCTGAATCGGCCAGCTCGGCCACCAGCACCGAGGCCATGATGAAATGTGTGGACCCGAATTGCCCGTATGTCGAGGAGGACCCCCTCTTCTACCGTATCCACCTCGAGATGCACGGCGGAAAGCGGAACTTCCAGTGCTCGATTTGCACCTACAAGTGAGACACAAATTATTAAAGCATTTACTGAGTTTTTTAGCACTCACTCGCCTGACGCTCTCTGCAATCATTTGGATTTGCATACGGAGGGATATGATGCGTTGAAGTAAGTTTTTTTTTATCAGAAAAAATCTTTAAAATAAGGCTAGAGCAATACAAAATATTTTAATCGCGTTTTTGTAAATTTACTTAACGTTATTCGAAAATCCGCAATTTTGCATCGAAAAATCGATGTTTATTTTTAAAATAAAATTTCTAAAATGTTGGACTTGCCAATCGTAGAAACAAAAAAAAATAAAGTTCTTTTTTCAGAAAAATCTCAACGGCCTCATCTCGTCGTATGGCCCGAGAAGTGGAGCAGATCGTCGAGGGCGGCGAGGTCTACTCGTGCGTCCATTGTAACTACCGTACGATGTGCCTCGAAAAATACAAACTACACAGAGTGGAGCATGCGCAGGTACATTTTTTAATTATAGATATTTATATAAATTTATGTATTTATTGTTTGTGGTTTTTCATCATTAATATTTATCCTCTATTAGACGCAACAAAACCGACTGAAATCGCTGATCAAGCGCAGCACACAAAATGAGGAGGAATGGGTGAAGCCGCGGCTTCCCACGAAGAAGCGGGCTAACAAGGAGGTAGGAATTTTTTTACTTCGTTGTCAGTTCTGGTTCATTGGCGGGGGCGGGAAATAAAATATAGCCTATTTTTAGTGTTTTTTTTAGTTGTTTCAAATTGCTAAAAATTTTAGCCCATTTTCGTTGATTTTTAAACAAGAAGTCAGCTTTTCGATGACTTTAATGGGTTTTATAAAGTTTCTGTAGCTAAAAACGGCGTAAAATTTTATTAAAATGGTTGATAAGAAACCATTCAGCGTTTCCAAAACAGGAAAAATTAATTCCTTCCCTGTCAAACCCCCCCCCCCCCTCGCTAACGAACCAGTACCTAAATCCTTGATATAGAAAAAGAATACAAGCTACAGTAATTAAGCTATATTAATTCGATTAGATTATATTCACCTTTTTCAGTACTTCTGCCGTCACTGCGGCTTCGAATCCTCCTCCCTGCTCACCTATGAGCGTCACGTCCAGATGCACGGCGCCCCCGGCTATTTCAAATGCCGCCATTGTGACTATGCATCATCTACGGCGATCGTCGTCGATTTCCACGAGATTCACCATCATATGGACCAGCCGCTCACGCAGCTCATGAAAAAGAAGGTGCTGCAAGGCGGGGAGAGCAGCCAGGTGCGATATTTGGGCGTTTTTGAGAAAGTTATTTAGATGTCCCCGGAAGAGCTGACAGCCACGCGTGTCCGAATGACCGGCCAAGAAGTGCGGTGTGATCGTTGTGATTGGACTGGATTTGAGGTGATTTAATGGTTTCGACGCATTTTAAGCGATCGATTAAGCTTTAAAATATCATTTTAGGTTCTTTTGCGTTATCGGGGGGGGTATTTTTGCCTATTAGCTGTTCGTCCGGATACGCGTATTAATGTAATGGCAGATATTTTAATAGTGTTGTTGTACGATTTAGATAGATTTAAAATGCAACTATTTAGAAAACTTGAAAATTTGAGAGAAAATGAGACAAATTAGAAAATTTGGTCCTAAGAAAAAAGTGCCCCTCCCTCCGATAATGCGAAAGAACATTAAAATGTTTTAAGAGACTTTACATTTGTTTACAAATTCAACGTTCAATTCATAAAAAAAGCCAAAAAATAAAATGACTTTTTGCTCCGTTTAATATGTTTGACAATTTTTACTGTTACAACATTTAATTTACATTTTACAACTCTCCAATTTCAGCGCGCCGCCCTGCTCGCCCATTTCTCGGAGAACCACGTGCAAACTGAGGAGGACCGTGAACGAGCAACAGACATGTATCTCGGCCTCCACCCGAAGAATACGATTAGAACGATTGCTTCTGCCTGAATACGCCCCATTTTTTACCAGTGCTTTTGAAACGGTTAATTCGGATACCCCTGGACTTTCAGCTAGCCTCTCAATTCCCAACTCATGCTCATCCAATCCTGCCAGTTAGGCCCCCATTTTGGCTCACTCGATTTTTTGGCACTGTGCTGTTAGCGGGGGGCGGAGGTTTCAGGGGTTGAAAACATAACTTACGTCTAGTCTAATAAATTTTTACGGCGTTATCAAGTATAGAAGCTTTATAGAACTATTACAATTTTCGAAAGATTTAGATTTTTGCTAAAAAATGTATCAAATGGCGAAATTTTGAAGTTCTAAAGCGTTTGAAAAGGTTTTTATAGGTTTTTTTAATTTAAAATCTACTAAAACTTAAAAATACTTAAAACGCATAAAAATATAAAATTATTAAAAAAAACATATGCGAAATGTGGTTTTAGATACATTTCTAACCTTCTCCGAGCCCTCCCCCCGCTAACGGGCCAGAACCGAATTTTACGCGCTGACACTTGACACCTTCTCGTTGCTCCTCCTTCCCGTCCTCATTACGTAGTATCCACTGCCCACCCAATACGCGGGTTTCCCCTCCCATTAGATGACAAGACAACGTTTTTGGATCTTTTCTCATAAAAGGTGGCTGTGTTTTCTACCGGATATTGTTCTGCTGTGTGCTTTCTCTGTCTCTCTCCCATCTTTCGTGCCCAACCCCGGTATCCACACCCATATTACCCACGTGCCAACCGTTTTTTTCTTTGATCAATTCCCGCTCCTCCTCTTCCGACCGGCTCATTTTTCGCTACTTATTTTTGCGAGAGATCAAATGGTTGATAAACGTTTTTAAAATGTGTGAAAAAGTGCGTTTTATTGTTGTCAACTACTGTGAACTTGTGGTAAATCTTCAAAAGATTAGATTTTGGTCAAATATCAAATGTTTTTAATGCGTGGAAAAGTGCGTTTTCGTGCTTTCAACATTTTTTTAGATACTTTAACCAAGCCGTTCATTTAATTGAGAGGGGAAGGGTTGCTGGGTGATCGGGTGTTTAGAAGCTTTTTTTCACATCAGGCTTCCTGATCTTCGGGGAGCTGCAGCGGGATCGGCTCGAGCACGGGGCCTGTCTCGACTTTATTCTGAAATTATCGAATATCAAAGCATTAACTTATTGTGTGTTTTAACATTAAGCTTTATTAATTAAAAGAAAGGTATTCGGAATAGTAGGATTGGATTCGAAAGATCAATCTCGGCTCACCTGCTCGACATAGCGATTATGAGCAGCACCCTCAACGTGTTTCCGGAGACAGTCGAGTTCCTCGTTGCTCTAAGCAGAATTCTTAAGTTTGGGACTTTAGCATTATCGGGGTGGGGGTCTACAAGTCCAGTTAGGTTTCGTAATGTAATAGCACTATTTTAACGGTTTTTTTAAAGATTTAGCCAGATTTCAAGTGAAAAATCTACCAGCAAAACCTTTAATTTTTAATGCGTGTCAAAAATTGAAGCGTAAAAGTTTTAAAAAGTTTAAACTGCTTAAAAATTGACAGTTTTCTAGGAAAATTTTCTTTACGTTTAGTAGTAGTAAATTCTATTTGGAAACACCTATTGTAGACAAATTCTATTGAAGAAGAATTCTTTTTAAAATTATTTGAACCTTGTAGCAAAATTCCCTCACCTTTCTGCCCCATTCGGCTGGCGGGCGCCCGGTGCCGCGCGCGATTTTTGGCGCCTGATAGCGCTTGGGGAGCTTAAAATTTGATGTAATTTTTGACGTGAGACTTTTAATCATTTATACCACAAAAATATACATAAACTACAAAACTCTAGCGTGCATTAGGAAACATAAAAACATCTGGACAACAACATCGAGCAACCGGCGGGCTAAGTCGCCGAACGGGCGAGCGACCGACTGCCAGGTAGCCGATGTCGACATTAATGGTGAGCATGAAAATGAGAATGGTTCGATGTTCGTCGTCGGGAATATTGGGCTTAATGGATTACGGTTTTTTTTGTGGTTTTGTTTTGAACTTACGGTAGGTTATATACAGATAGATCGCCGAACAGGGACAACAGAAGATGGGACGCGGACTGCCACTAGACCATTCGACATTATATGTATACGTTACGACGTTACGACGGGGTTAATTATATAATTTTCTGGATTATAACATTAAATAACGTCCTAAAAAGCTCGAACAAAGGTTCTTTTGCGTTATCGGGGGTGGAAAACCGAAATTGTTCTGCATCAAAGTCCGGATATGCCTAATAACGCCATAGAAGGGATTAGAGACGTTTTTTTTGATAAATTTAGATGTATTTAGACTGAAAAACTATTCAAAATCTATAAAAAATTTTTAATTCCAAGTTTTGGGCGAGATTTGGCAATTTTTATAGAAAACTCGGTTCTGGTGCGTTAACGGGTGGGGGGAAGCGGAGATATAGAGAGGTCACCAGTATATCGATGGGGAAAGGTGTCCCCCACCCCCGCTAACGCACCAGAACCGAAAAAACCGCTACATTGGCTTTTTTGTCAAAAATTTATAGAGGTTTTACGTTTCGCCCTCTATTTACATTATAACAATCCTAAAGAAAAAGATCCCCCGATAGTGCGAAAGCTCCGGAGAAAATCTCGAAATTTTTCGAGACTTGAACGCCGGCCTACCTCAAAAATGACGCGACGATCGCCGTAGGAGCGATGGTCAGTCTGTCGATCGTGTTTTGAGGCCACATTGAGTTTTGGCTATAATTCACTAATTTTACATCCTAAAACATTGCTTACCGGATGGGTGAGGTCATCCTCATCAGGGTCAATGCCCATCCGGAGTGCCTTGTTGCGAGTTTGCTGCTTTTGGCGCTCGGCCAGCTCTTTCAGCTAAAATCATTTTTAGAAAACCCAAAACTTTTAGAAAGTTACATCATATTCCTGACGCTCGTTGCGCAGCTCGAGATCGTACTTCTCGGCCTCGAGGCGAACGATGCGGGCGTGGATCTGCTTGATGTGCACCTTCAGGTCGTTGGCCAGCAGCGTTGAGGGGTCGATGGGGCGGAGGACATTGGCAAGGTAATTCTAAAAATAGAAAAATATACGTAAATTAATTTTCTAGAAAGCCAAAGCCAAAGCGTAAACGTAAGATGGTATTTATTAGAAATCCGCGGGTATTCTACAATTTAATTAAGAATAAAGTAGTTTTTAAACTAGTAGATGACCACGCTGACCCTTAATAAATACCTTATACTGCCCGAGTGTTAGTGAGCGAAAAATGGTCGTGTTACTTTGCTATCATTTACATTTTGGAAAAAGAAATAAACAGGGAGATCGGCGAAGGCATGAGAGATCACAATCCTAACTACTACCGCACTGCTTCAATTTGATGGCTTCTGAATATTGATGTTTAAATTAGACTTTATAAAATTTTATAGGTTACCTTTCGAGCCCTTTCGCGTTCCTCCTCGCCGATGGCCTCCTTCTTGCCGGCGATGCCCAGCGTCGAGGCGCGGCGTTTGCTTTTTGGAGGGATGACAAAGTTCCTGGAAATGCATTGAATTTTTGATAAATAAATCTGGACGTGCGTACGAAAATGTACTATACACGATTTCCGGAAAATGTAGCGTAACGGAATCTCCGTTTTAGGAATTGTATCCTAGCGGAACGCCAGTTATCTTTAGGATAATTTTTTACCTCTTGGCCGTCACCTCAGCGTCAGGTTCGAGCAGGTCAATCCCAAGAAAGCCACCGCCAGCCATGCTTTGTTGCTTGCGACGACGCTCTTCCTCACGGCGCTTCCGCTCCACCTCCATCGCCGCCTTTTTCTCTTCCTAGAAATGGACTCATTTGGAAAAGGAAGAAGAAGCCGGGAAACTAGCAAAGCAAAAAGCAAAATAAAGAAGAAAAAGAGCTGACAAAAACGCACCTCCTGACGGCGATGAGCTTCTTCAACAGTGCGACGTTGCTCGTTGTAGGCCTCCTCTTCTTCGCGCCGTTCAGCGCGGCGCCGCTCGCATTTCTCTTTGAGGGCCCTGAAGGATGCTAGGCATAATTTTTATTTTAGTTTATTTTGGGTGAGAACCCGGACTTTAGGGAACCAACGACTTCAAGGTGCAACTCACTTGAGCTCCTCCTGCTCGCGGACCTTGTCTATCTTGCGGCGCTGCTCGTAGTCCTGGATCTGGGCCACTTTCTCGTCCTCCTGGCGGCGTTTTGCGGCCTAAAAATCATAAAATTTTAAGGAAAATCAGAGCACCAGCATCGCAGCCTCGGCCTCGCTCATCTCCTTCGGCTCCTCGACCTTCTCCACCGGTTTCGCCGGGCTAAAATAGTTTTTATAAAATATTAATAATGCTAAAAAACCTCTTGGGAGCTGCGACAGGCAGAGATTCAATCACCGATTGTTCTTCTTCTTCCTCCTCCTCCTCGGACTCGCTCTTCACCTCCTCCTCACTTTTGTCCGAGCTAAAAATAGCCTTATAAATCTAGAAAATAAATTTAATTTGTTAGTGAACAGATAGATGATTTATGCAGTGCAAAGCGGGTGGCATGCGTTTGGAAAAAACCGCGGAAGCTGAAAAATAGATTTTAAGTCCTTGGGAAGCTTTTTGAGAGCATGTTCTACTAATAAAACTTTCGATTAAAAACGCTAATTTCTGATTTTAGGAATAAAACTTATGCTTTATGATTTTATGAATTGAAAGTCAAGATTCTTTTTGATAAAGTTACAAATATCCGTTTTTAAAGCACCTTCAGCGGTAGACTACGCGGGCTCCAAATTACGCAGAAATAGGCGTAAATAGGTGCCTACGTAGTCCGTGCGTCCTCCGTCCTTCTAAGAAAAATAGCTAATTTGCAGGAAAAGACAAGAATAAACCGTAATTAACTATAAAAATGCTCTCAAACAGCTAGCTAAGTTTATTTTCCGAAACAAACCTCTTTACACCTCTTCTCCACCGTGGTACCCATGTTCTCCGGCCACCAGCGACCACTCCAATCCTCGGCACGGCTCTCGCCTTCTTCAGCACAACCCCAAAATCTGTCTTCGCACTCCTCCGCTGTGGTGCTCCCCTAGGCACCGTCAAGAATCTCTTCTGGCCTGGCATCGGGCTTCGACACTTCTCCCCGTGCTTCTTCACCTCCCTTTTCGGTTCTGGTGTTTTCCTGCGAATAAACCGCGCCGTCATCGGCATCAGGTGCATCTGAAAGATTGAATTGTACTGCACTTTTAGCAGGGGGGGGCTAATTTCTGTTTTCTTGCTAAACTATATCTACCTAATAAATGGTGTATTTTTATAAGGTTTTCGTGGTTTTTGATTGATAGAAATTTACCAAAAAAATCTGAAATGTTCTAAACATTTTTGAAAATCCGAAATTTTCACTTTTTTGGTCATTTTTCATTAATTTTTGAATAAAAACTCAATATATATTTTTATAAGGTTTTTCGTAGTTTTTGAGTGTTAGAAAGTTACACAAAACGTTTTAAACATTTTTGTAAATTGAGATTTTGAGCTTCTAGGTCATTTTTTACCAAAAACTCGACAATTATCGAGCCCTTTAATACGTTTTTTTGGAGCTTTTTATGTCGAAAAACTGTAAAAGATGCATAGTAAATCATTATTAAATAAATAGTAAGTTCTAAATAAAGCAAAAATAGTAATTTCGACAAAAAATTTTCGACTTTGTGAATTTTGGCATTTTATTTGCGATATTTTGACAATAACCGTGTAAATCACCTGTTTAGGCTCGAAAATCCTGGGCGGGACGAGCAGGGAGAGATGGCGAACCGGATGTGGTCTTGGAACGGGACACCTCTCCCATCTGAGCTTCTCTATCAGCCGTCGATCCGTCTCCGACATGTCCTCCCCCCAAGTGGCCCTCCTCGCGATTACGGCTTTTCCAGCCGACACAGTGGTCGTCGCGTGGCGCTCCGCTGTGCTATCGTCGTTTCCCGAAATCGTGGCTTGTTCAGCTACGCGCCGTTCCTCGGCACGTTCAACGAGTTGGTGCACAATTTTCGGGGGTTCGGGCGGGCGACGGCGAGGAGGTGTGGGACGGGGCTCGGCCGTTTTTCGGAGTCTCTCTCTAGCGGCGGCGAATTCGGGTTTGTCTCGGAATAACTCAGGGATTTGTAGACGTCTGATGGGGCGTTGTTGAGCAAGATATTCCACGCCTATAGCTACCGTAGCAGCTCGGTCTAGCCGACGGCGATCTCGCGGTTTTATATGCAAAGCTTGGGTACTGTTTCGTCGCATGGGTTCCGGCCGGTCAGGGAGCTTCAGGTCCAACCTCACACAAGCGAATTTCGGTGGGGCTCGAAGACAAATCCTCGTTTTCTGATGTGACGGCGCTCGCTCGGTGAGCCGGAGGTTGATTCTCACATTCTTTTCAACGACCTGAAGCCGTTCCTGCATTTGGTAGTATGAACAGTGCTGTATAGAAATCTCGGCCGACGATTTAATAGGTTGAGGGTGAGGCTCGAGCCGGGCCAAGATATCGCGTTGGCTGATCGACGACGGCGAGTCGAGGCGCTTCGCGGCGCGTCGGAGCTGCAGCTTGGCCAGCTCTTTCGCGGTCAGGGGCTCGTCCTCCTCTTCTTGATTACAAGATTCGGCACGTCCAACGCGGGATAGGGCTATGGTTTGGGCGCCGGTGACTCGCCGGGAGAGATGGGCTGCGGCTCCTTGGTTCTCTGGAGTTTTCTTGATCATGCTCACTTCTGTAGTTGCCACCGGCGCTTGCAAGTTTTTTGGTGGGACGTTTGGGGCGATAATGAATCGAGCATGAACTTTTTGAGCTTGATATCCTCGGGTTGTTCGGATCGCCGTTACTGCTGATTTAGCTCCAGTTTTCTTGAACCGATGTGCACAGTCGATTTCAACAGGTTCAGGAGGAGCAGGAGCTAAGCAGCTAAATTCCACCCGTTCAACCACCGGCTTTCCGAATCGTTCAACGATCGAGACCTCGTCGTCAAGACGTACAAGCCGTTGGCTAAAAGCCGCATGAGCATCAGGGGCTTCTTCCTCGGCTGCCACTCCAGAATCGTCAGAACTATCGGTGCTCATCCTCCTCAATCTTCGATCAAGAGATCGTCTCCTGATCTCGCGAACGATCGGCATTTCTTCCCACGATTTGAGATATTTCCTTTCATCTTCAGCCGTGAGTCCTCTGCCTTTCAAAAGATCATCTACCAGACTGTGCGCAGCCATTAGACGTTGTGCGTATTCCATCGGATCTTTCGGCTCATCGCGTGGGGCTGGTGGAGGTTTTCGCTCCTGAAAAAGACAATAAATATTTTCCAATTAAAGAGGTTCTGGTTCGTTAGCGGGGGGGAGAGAGAGAACTAGTTCCCCCATTATCTTCCTCCCCCGCTAACTCAATAGAACCACTCAATGATGCTGTACTGCTAGTGCGCGCCATCCTGGTACGCTTTTTTGTGATCCTTACATTCGCTGATCGGTACTGGGCTTTTATCGGGGGGAAACAGGGCCGGCATATGTCTACCTCAAATTTTTCTTATGGTTGAATTGTCGCAATTTTTTTAGCAGCTAGCAACCTGAAAAAGTCGCAAATGCGTTTTAGAAGCTTGAAATTTAGAAATTTTGTTTCAGTAAAAGTCAGTAAGGCACCCCCTCGCTAACAGTACAGTACAAATTAAAGTCTATGAAGCGAACATTAATTGTGTAACGTTCATAGTATGTATAAAAGCTCACCTTTTCAAAGTACTTTGCCAACGGATCAGCCCTCTTGTATTCAACACGTCCAGTCCCAAGACCGAGCGTCGTTCCGAGCACATCTTTGTCTAGCTTCGGTGGTTGACGTTGTTCTTGGAGGGAAGTCTTCCGGTGAAGCGGATCTGTAGCTGGTGTTGTCAGCTTCCTCGAGCCGCCGTAGCCAGAGGCAGTGGCTTCAGATTCTCGTGAAGTTCGGCGTCCAAGGCCAAGCGAGGCGCGGGAGCTTCCATTACGCAAGAGCGGCCCGGGGAGTAGATCGTCGTCATCATCTGTTGATTTGAAAGGACAATGTGGGGTGCAAAGTGGTGCTGGGTTCGATTATGTACGTATAAAAGCCGGCTACGCGTTAGTACCCCCTACGTTCGTCCGATTACGCTAGGAAATTCTGTATATGCCCAATTTTAGGGTATATGTATCTAAACCTTTTTTCATCCCTTTAATAGTTTGTAGCAATATTCTCGCATTTCCTAGCGTAATTGGATAAGATCTATGCTTTTAGCGTTTCCCTTAAATTTTTAAGAGCCAGTTACGTGTAAAAAAGGCGAATTTTTGAAAAATTCACCAAGCGCACAGAGTAAACGCGTATAAAGTAGCCCTACGTAGTCATATTAGGACAACGCAACGCTCCACTGGACACGTTAACCTCATGCGCACCCGCCAGTCTTCTCAATTTTTGCAACCGACGCTGGAAGAATGAAACGCACCTAGTTGGAGACGGCTGAAGCGACTCGAGCCAATTGGGTCCGAGGGTAAGGCCGGAACCGAATGTCTAACCCCATCCAAATAACCCCCAAATTGACCCTGTGATGGGGATCTGTCTAGGCCAAAATCCCGGAAACGGACCGACGACGTCGAGCCGTAATCAAGTGAAGCTGTGCCCATACCCGAGGAATAAGTGAACGACGGGGATCGATCTATTAACCCTCTAGTCCCTGAAGTCCCAGAATTACTATCCCGGAAGCGGATCCCGCTGCTACTTCCGGTGGCTGTAGATGAGGTTCCGTAACTTGTAAAAGATGTTCCATAGCTAGATCTGGAAGTGCTGCCAGATCCGGCTGAACCCCTTGAATATGATGGACGCATTAGATTACGTGAGGTATTTTACACGCAGACTTATTGGACTGCAAACTACAAAAAATGTGGACAAAAACACGCTCCCGCTGGCAGACCCACTATTGAGAATCGTCGTCCGACATTGTTGCACGGCGGAGTTCTAAAACAGGGCCAATTTGGGGTATGTTTTAAGCTAAAGTTTTGGCTTAATTTTATGCCCCGGACCCCCGGACCCGCCCGTATGGAGCCTTCCGTTTTTGGGTTGAAGGCTTTTGGTAGAGAGTGGCCGGCGTGGCACTGGAATTGTTTTTGGGAAAATGAAGCGTATAGAAACGGAAATGGCGATAAAAATAATACATCAAATACAGTTATATACGACAGCGAAAATACCGACAGCCCAAAATAGCTGTTTAAAAGGAAGTGGCATTCAAACTAGGGCGCAGAATACGTCGGTATTTCGCCTGTCCGGGATTTCGGCTGTCGGGATTTCCTCAGCATGATGGCTGGGATGCACTTTAGCGTTATCGGGGGGTTAGCAGCCAATTTTTAAAAATCACCAATAATTTTTATTGCTTTTTCATCCCAAATGGCCGCCGCTAGCCTACCCTGGCTATTTTTTTATGCGTTTTTGTTACATAACTAAAAAAACTTACTGGTCGTGTAGTTGAGGTGCCTAGGGTGTGGATAAGCGGAATGAGGGAATGAATGTATCTCTTGGGACCCAGCTCTTGCTCTTGCTCCTGGGCCACTTGGCACCAATGAATAATTAGGGGGAAGAGCTGTACTACACCTTTCTCACTCTCCCCTCACTCTCTCTCTCCTCATCCTCACTATCCACCCGAGACCAGCTGTGTAACATTCAAATCATACGGGCTATTGGGTGGGGCTGATCGCGAGGGATTTGGGGGCTAGAGCTAATTTCTATACCTTTTTACAGTTAAAATAATGGTTAAGAAGGCTAGCAGAAAAGTTTTGGGATAAAAATGTTAGATTTAAAAGTCAATATCTAAATTTTTGCATTATCGCTGATTTTTCGAAGATTGATGAAAATACTCGCTTTTTTTGAAAGATTTTCAGTGGCTTTTGATAGCACGCGTGTAAACGTGTTGGAAAGCCTTAAAGGGATACCCAACCTTTCGGAGGCTCAAAAGCAAATACCATGACGCGGGTGGGGGTCGAACCCCGGACCCTCGCTTTGAATACCTGGATGCTATCCATTAGGCCATAGTGGCAAGCCATTGCTTGGGATGGGGACGCCACAAGAGGGAAAGGGGTCCGAATTCTGTGCGGCACTGGGCACCCATTCCCGCACAAAATTCGCGCGTCATTTGTACTCTCCGGAATACATAACTATATATTTGCCACAAAAACATTGGGTATCCCTTTAAAGGGCACGTTCAGGGACGTTTTTTGGGAAAAAAGCAAAGACTTTTGCCGCGGCCGGGGGCCGAACCCAGGCCTCCCGATCGGGAGGCGCGGTCGCATACCAATTAGCCACGGGTGCAACCTGGCGAGGGGCCGAGGGGCGCCTCACCCCGGAAAGGAGGGGAATTGCCTCCCACTCCACGGGCAGGCCGTGCGCGCCGTCCCTACGTCCAAAGGGTGTACACGTTGGGCCGAGTACACGGCCCCTCCCTGAACGTGCGCTTTAAAGAGATAGGGGCGGCATAAGTCAATCGATTACGCGAGGGAAAGAAAATGTCTCTGCGCCTCTCCCCTGGGAGCCCTCTTGCGCGAGATCGCCGGGGACCTGTTGAACCCCCCTCCCCAAGGGGGGTTCAACAGATGCCGTCCTCATCTCTTTAAGTAGCTCTACTCCAAAAAGCAAAAACTACGACGCCGAGAGGAATTGCACCCTGGTACCAAGCTTGGGAGGCAAACGCGCTACCGGCTGCGCTACACAAAAGCGGGCTGACCCGGCGTGGGATAAATTTATTAATGTTCTAGGTCATTAAACCAAATTTTGGTAATTTCTTGCTATCTCTAGCCTCTCCCTTCTAGCGCACTCTCTCGCCCATACTGCGAGGGCGTGTAGATAAGATTGGTACGAGGTCCTAGCTTGAAAAAGAGCAACTTAAGGTAATTCTTGTTATCTCTCAGGTATCTCTCTCGCTCTCTCTCTCTCTCTCTCTCTCGCCGTGTGTGGGGGTGTATAGATGGGATTTGATGGGGTCCTAGGCCCCGATCAGCAACTGGAAGACAGCTGACCACTACGCGAATTGAGGTGAGTGGTGGGCAGTGGGATGGGGGGATCGGGGTAAACAATGCATTTCCACGAATCCAACACGCACACACCTCATCCACTGGGAGTTCCCAAAAAAAGGTCGATGACCAACGGTTTCAAACGGTTTTCTGATGCCTTGCACCCGGGCGGGGCGGGCGAAAGTTTAACTTTTAAAGGTAAGGTCGTCTAAGAAACTCTAGAAGGATTCGTAAACGAGAAAATACTCTCTGTGCACAGTGTGCACGCGTTTTTTTGGAGCTCTCGTAGTTTCTTAGCTTTATTGCTGGTTTTTTTAACTTCTTTAAAAAAGTTACCAAAAGCCTATGCCGTACGCAGGCAGCTAGGGCGAAAGTCTAAATTTAAAGCCATGGAAAAGGCTCGGAAACGAGAAAATAGTTAACAAAAAAATGATATCTGCGCACAGTGTGCATGCGTTTTTGGAGCGTCACGTAGTCTACC
This sequence comes from Mesorhabditis spiculigera, assembly GCA_958295435.1. Taxonomy (NCBI): domain Eukaryota; kingdom Metazoa; phylum Nematoda; class Chromadorea; order Rhabditida; family Rhabditidae; genus Mesorhabditis; species Mesorhabditis spiculigera. The sequence goes on along the minus strand of CATQJA010001683.1, from coordinate 31,059 downwards.
ATTTTTCAGTTCCGGCGTGTTTTTGTGCCGTTTAAATTCAGCTATACTTTCCTAGCGAAAGTTTTTTTATTCAAAGCTAGTAACACAGGCAGGCTTTCCGTAAAAAACGGCCAAAGGTTTTTTAAAGATAAAATAAAGTTTAAAGATCTAGAAAGATTTGTAAATGAGAAAATGTCAAAAGCGCACAGTGTGCACGCGTTTTTGGTGCGTCTCGTAGTCGACTTTTTAGAAGACTCGCGCTAAAACGCGCGTTTTACAAAGACCCACACTAACTAGAAACAGAACTAAAAATTAGAAGATGAAATTGTGCAAGAGCGCAAAAAAATCGCGCATCTGGTAGAAAAGACGGCGTCGTCAATTTGACGCATTTTAACGGAAATTTTGGCTATACGTTAGAGAGTATATGGTAAAGAGGGCGCGATTTAGCGATTCAAGCCGCCTAAAAAACAGATCCAAAGCCAGAATATTGTAGGAAAACCTTTAAAAAATCCGATCAAGCCACTATCGATCGAGATCTCGAGTTTTACGAGGGTGGCCCACCGAGTGGAAATGAGTTCTCAGTGGTTGAGACGTCCCAAAAGCTGGGCAAAAAAATGGAAAGGGGAAGGAGGAAAAGCCGCCGGAACAACTGACCCACACTAACCGATGGACACTCCGTGCGTAGAAAAATTGTTGAGGGGGAAAGTAATAGGGCTTGTCTAGCCACGGGTACTGAAAAAAAGCGGAAATTTAGCTATACGGCAGCCTAAAAAGTTGATTTTTGGACCGGAAACGATAGATCGCGTCGGGTTCTTGGAAATCGCTCATAAAATGTCGAAATTTCCATGTTTCGGTATGTTTTTAAAATTTAGCCAAAAGCCGCCTATCAAAAAATCTGAGAGCCCCGTCATCAGCAAGGAATTTCCAGGCTACGACGATTTACGCAGCAGCCATTGAGGGGATGTCACTTTTAGGGTGGGCAAGGTGATAGAGAAAAGTTTGGGAGGATTCAGAAGGATCTGTTTGAGGAGAAATGGTCTCTCTCGCTCTCTCTCTCTCTCTCTCTCTCGCTCTCGTAAGGGGTGAGATCTTGAGGGTCTCTATACCGGGGAAAGAGCCCCTAGGAAAAGCGGAAGATCGATCCTTTCGAACGGGAGATGGCCATGGGGATTGGATGTGCAGAAGATTAGAGTATGAAATCTTTTTATTTTTATTAGTGTAAGATAAAAAACATAAACAAGAGCCTGAAAAAAAATAGTGTAATGTTCAGGAAACGTTTCAATTTTCGGAGCTTTCGCATTATCAGGGGGGGGGGCAGCTTTTTCAAGACGATCCGATTTTTCTAATATAAATAGTGGACGTTTTCCGAAATTCTTTTTTGCATTCCTAAACGTGAAAACGTTACAAATATTGGTTAAAAGACTAGCACAAATCTCGATTTTTCGACCAAAAGTTCGATTTGAATGTTTTTTAAACAGTTTTTTCACTTAAAATACCGCGGAATTTTGCTAAAAACACCATTACAATACTTACGATTACGTTACTAGACATTTATTGACGTATAAAAAACTCGGGTACAGCGATAATGCCTAAAAACCTATTATTGTTGATTTCCGGTAATTTTCATCGAAATAACGTTAATTTTGTTGTGCTCCACGATGTTGCGCTGCACTCGGAATGCTGTAGGAAATCTAAAATTTTGCAACTTTTGCGCCGATTTCTAAGTTTTCCAATTTTTCTCTTTTTGCACTTCTTTGCACCATGTTCTCCGAATTCTCGGAACCGTCAAAACCAAAAACAATCATCTAAAAAGACTATACAATAGTGTCGAAAATTTCAAGTTTTCATAACCATTTCCAACATTGCCGACTTTTTCTCTATTTGCACTTCTCTGCACGATGTTCTCCGAATTCTCCAAATCGCCAATACCAAAAACAATCATCTAAAAAGACTAGAATCCCGCTGAGAATGAAATTGGCGTGCTGTTTTGCGTGTGTCGAGTCGTCTTATCCGCCCTCCAAAGTCGAATCGTCTAATCTACAGTGCATTCATCTGAATTGGGCGGCTGCGCGTATTGTATTTATACGGTGCCAGGCGGTGCCATCTCAAAATCGGCCGGCACAGACGTCTTGATGACTTCTAGAATTGCTATATTTGGGGTGAAGGGCAGCTTATGTGCAAAAGATGTCACATTTGGGGCGGCTACAAACGCTAGAGACGTGGATAATCGCGCTTACAAAACAAAATCGCGATCAGAAATGGACTCTAGGCGAAGAAAACGGAAGTAGGAGAGGTTGAAAATAGAACTTATCTTGAAATTCATTAGAGTACCAATAGTTAAAGGTAAAAAAAGACAAATTCCAATCAATTCTACGTTTTCTAGCGTTTTAAAAAAAAGCGGTGAAATATTGAAATCAAATAAAAGATTTCTATACAGGTGTCTATAAAGCTTTCAAACGTTTCTGCCATTAACACTACCTTTCTGCGTAACAAAATTGTAATAAAGAAAGCGATCGTTCGATTAAATTTTCTATTTTTCTATAATTAAAATCGGCAACCCGTATTTAACGCTCTTCCGCGCCCCTTCACGCCCTCCTGTAAATAACGCCCCCTGTATTTCGCGCCCCCTGTATTTAACGATCTCCTGTAAATAACGCCCTGCAAAACGAGCTTTTTCCTGTAAAATAACGCCCTTTTCGTGGTCATTTGGAGGGCGTTAAATACAGAGGGCGTTATTTACAGGGGGCGCGAAATACAGGAGGGCGCGAAAGGGCGTGAAGGGGCGTTAAATACGGGTTGCCATTAAAATCACATCATTTTACTTTACAACTGCTAATTTTAGCATTTTTTTGAAAATTTGGATTTTGCAATTTCCGCGCTCATACCCTTGACGTCCATTGGAGCGTTCGTAGCGTTCACCTGCGGAACAAACTTTTATCTGGTTTCCGGGAAAGCTTCTCGCCTATTTTAGCTTTTTTAAATTACGTTTTCCGTTATTTGAAGGGATAGTCTGGGAATTAAAATTGTGAAGCCTTTTCGTCGAAATAAAGTTTTGCAAGTATTTCTAACATTAGTGCCTCTATAACTGTCTGGATAAAAAATTTTCAAATTTTAGGTTTAACCAGGGTTGATAAGCCGCTTCGCGTCTTTTCAACCCTGGCCCCCGTCTAGCGTCATAATATGCTTCATTTTGCATAATTCTCGCGAATTCCGATGTCAAAAAAATGAAAATCTCTGCCTCCCGCCCATTGTATAGGCTCGCGCCATTTCCGGCATATGCTAATTGATTCCTAACAAAGTGGGTGCTCCATTTTCTAACAAAAACTTGATTTTAACGTCGAAAATAGCATAATTTGCAAAATCTGATGTGTGTGCAGGCATCTCAGCGCCATTACGCACCTAATGACGTATCATACGTTGCTTAAAACCCTTTCCCTCTCGAGATATCCTCCGGACACCCTGACGGAAGTTGCATGCAAAGTGGCACACACACACAAACACACAGACACTATTTTTTTTATATATAGTAGGATCATTTCCACCCCCATACACCTTACGTATTTCGAGAGTTCTTACGGTCTTTAACATCCATTGGAGCGTTCGTAGCGTTCATCCGCGGAACTTAGACTTTTCTCTGGTTTCTCTGGTTCAGAGTCAACACTTTTTTGCATATTTTCGCTTTTCTAAATTTCCTTTCCAAATCCCCCGAAATCTGGTGCGCATTTTCATTTTCATTTTCGGATTCGCCCATTTTCATCTATTTTTCGTGTTTGCTTTTCAACTTATTGGGGGGATTTCGCGGGGCAGTGGGCCAAGCCGATCCCGTGGCCCGGGGGCCCCGAATCTAAGCCCCCGTCTTTGATTCGTCAAATCCACACTCTCGCAAATGGAAAACAAAACTCGAGAACATCCGAAAAATGTTTTTGCCTGTTTTTGTGTGGTTTTTGAGTGGGCCATTCGTGTAAATCGCGCGGGCGGCTTATCCTTTTCTCGCGATGGCCCACTCCCACTCCTAAGTCATCAATTTTGGGCTAATGGCCAATGGGGGGATCATGGAAATGTGATGAATGGTCCTCATTTTTCTGCTGCTAGTGAATCCCGTGGGGAAGAGCAGTTTTTTTTCCGGAAATCCAGGCGCATTTTTTTGCGGGGTTGCCCCTGGAAAGAGGATAAGCCGTAGGGCAGGTATTTTTGATTTTTATTACTGTTGACCTGAGGCCAGGGGATTTGGCCGCGTTTTTTGCAGTATTAGCGGAGGAGTACAAAAATGTCAACAGGTTTTTCAGTGGATTTCGTTGGGGTGTCGAACACCGGAATTGAAATTGTTCGAGCGTTCTGGGCGAATGTACGGTACTTGGGTATTCGCGGGGGATTTTTCCACCTGGAGACGATCTATCAAAAAATATAGTATTTGATCTGGTTTTGAAGTAAAATTAAACAAGATTTCAGGTAAAAAACTTTTAAATCTCGAAATTCGAAAAGTCCACCGAATTTTTTCCTCTGGTTTCAGGATTTAACTGGTAAGTAAAGATAGCATTTTTCTGTCTTTTTGGACAAAATTACAGTGGGTTTGAGGTAAAGCAAGACTTTTTAAAATGTAGAAATACTCGAAAAATCGAACATTGAGTCATTTTAAGGACCAAAAACGATTTTTCGACTAGAAATCGAAGTTTCACGGAAAATCGGGGATTTTTGTATTATCCGGAATAGCTTAAAAAAGGTTTTTTCGCTATCTCTAACTCTGATTTCTTTTTAGACAAAGATTTGGAGCCTTAAAATTTGGTTGCGATACCTTTTCCGCTACCGTACTTTGTGAGTTTCCTGACCATGAGACCCATATGGCGGGCCATTAGTCGTTTTTTTGGCTGACCGGGGTAGCCCCCGTCCATTTCGTCACTTCTCCCACGGTGCCCCATTCAAACGCTTCGTCGTCGTCCTTGTGATTCAACCGGTACCACCTGGAGAGGGTGGCCCTCGTCACTTTTCGAACTGTTTCGGGGGTAGCTAATGGCAAATGAGTCATCCGGGATGGCCTCTCAGGACGGGGGTACTGTATGTCTGGAGGTCGTTTGAGGAAGAAGGAGGGGGAGGCTCGGATATTTCCGTTTTTTCAGGTACGTAAAGTACGCGTTTATTGCACCCTGCAAAGCGCGGGCTTAGAATTACGAGACCGTGCACTTTGCGAACAACACTAGGTATCGGCGCGTACGAGTGTGTACTTTGTGGGAGCAGGGCTTCCGGCTTCCAGAACGTTTGGTAGAAGTATGAGAGGAGGATAAGGATATAAATGCGTAGATCGCGTACGATCGTGTACATTCCGGAAAATCGCTTCTGACTTCCAGAACTTTCCTGTCAACGCGTTTTCAGTAGCGTATAGTAGTAGTTTTTCGCTACGTTAGTCCATTTGACATTTTCCCCGTTTACAAACGATGATCAGAAAATACAACTCCCCCTTCCCTTTTGGCCCTTGCGTCTTCTTTTATCATGGTATTTCGTGTAGACGGACTCTCGGCAGCAGATTATCCGAAATGCTACCTGGTGGCCCCCGTTCTGTGAACATGTCCGTTTTTCTGGCTGCCCTGACTCGAAATCATCCGGAGCCTTTGGCCTCACGGATTGAACTCGTGTAGCCAAAAGCAGTTTGGCAAAATCTTGAATAAAAGAAGTAGTTCGACGATGAGTTGTGGAGGTCAATGATCGGGGTCTGGCCACTTTTTGTTATTCGTTTTTGGCACCTTTGGCCAAACTAAATAAAACTCATATTTTCTAGGTCAATCCGCGCGAAATGAGACGCAAAAACAATCACGCAAAGAGCGAGGGCCAAAAACTAGGGCGAAGTCTGCAAAAAAGTTTTTACAGTAGCCGCGCTAGTTTTTCTTTTTTCTGAGTTCTTAGCAGGCACTAGCACTCTATATTTAATAGTATAATGGTACTCTTGTAAAAGTTATAAATGATGTGTATATGGCTGGAACGCTTGAAACAGCTAGGATCTGTATGAAAATCCATTATTAATTTCGTTAAACGGGCAGATACCCCCAGCCGGCCATCGCCTACTGTATCTCGGTTTCCCGTTGCGTTATAGTGCTGTAACGTATACCGAAATACTCGGCAGATCAAGGCGAACATTTTGGTGTACGTTACACTCCTGTAGTCCAAGTGGGAGCGGAGCTACAAAAACGGATAGGTATCAGCTACAAAAGTATATGCAGTCTTACCATTAATTTATCTTTCAAACCTACATACCGTAGCTTTTCGGGCTGAGCAGGTTATCGGCTGTAAATACCCTCAAACCCTGCAGCTTCCGAGTTCAAGCGACTTTTCCCTACCTCCCCAGGGTGTGTCCGCGCAGTGGCATTCATTCCCCCACCCGATCGCGCGCAGTACCTGCCACCGGGACGCACGCGCATCGGCCAGTCACCCCGGCTCCTGCCTTTTTCTTCTCTTTTTTTCGTGTCGGGTGGCCGCTAGCCTGGCCAAGTGCCAGAGTTGTCAGTCTTTCTTTTTTTCTGCTTTTCATTTCCACGTGTGGCCTTGTTTTCGGCGTGGAAAGAGTAGTGGAGGAAGAAAGAGCGCCCGATTGACTGGCAGCGCGGGACGGGGGGATTTCGGCGGAAGGGCCGAGAATGGAACGGATTGTCAAAACAAGCCGTTTTCGGGGGGTCTCGCCATATGTGAAAAATAGGTGATAAGGAATGGGGGGTTCGGAACGGTTGGGCTGATCTTGTTGCGTTGGGACGTGCAGGGGAGGAAGTGGCGGGTGATGATGTGCGCGAAATAGTGGTCGTATTTCGTGATAGAATCCGAATTTCAAAGTCACGAATTGTCAAAATGTTGTTTTACTTAACATTGCATAAAAATTCGTTATTTTCAGCGCGTAACCCTGAAAATGGCATTAAAAATAGGGTTTCATAGTCTCAAATAGCCAAAATGTAGCATACGTTAATACCAGCTGAAAATAGGTTAAAATACGATAGTTTAGAATGGCTAACCCTTCAATAAAAAGTATAAAACCTCGTCTTCCTTTCCGTACGGTTTAGGTAAGTTTTTGTATACTTCGCTACTTTATTAGACGAGAAATAAGTGAAATCCAGCGTTTTCCAATGCGTAATTTGAAAAAAACGAAATTTAAAAATTTGCGATTTTTTCAGCGATGAAAACCTAAAAATTGGAATTTCAAACATTAACCTACCTGTGAAAAAAATAAAATTCTCCCACCTTCTCCGATACCGTATTTTAGCCCTATTTTGATCTCCCGCCAGGTTTCTCCTCCTTTTTCGCCAAGTGCAAGAAAAGCCTGTGCATTCCCTTTGGGGGGTGATCAGCGGTGTGGCAGCGTGCCGACTGACTCTCCAGATTTCTGGATCGAAAGTGGGATTCGAGGGGAGTGAGGGTTGTCTTTTGATGACAGCCCCCCGGGTCGGTGATACTTTCCCAGAAATGCCCTCAGCAGTTTTTGCCACCACCCCGACAAATTCCGAGGGGCAACACAAAAGAACGGGACAGCCGGGTGGATGAATCGCTGTCGGAAATGCACACATGGTTTTCGGGAAAAGAAGTAGTTTTCTCAGCATAGTTGAACGGGTCACAAGGTTTGGAGGGAGGTGGAGCATGAGGTATCTAAAAAATGTTGTCAAAAGTGTTCCAAATCTTGCTAAGACAATATCGATACTTACCTAAAATAAATGAGATAAGGGCCACAAGGTCTAATGGAAGATGAAGCCTTAAAGAGATGAGGACGGCATCTGTTGAACCCCCCTTGGGGAGGGGGGTTCAACAGGTTCCGCGGCGAGAGAGGGCGCCCAGGGGAGAGGCGCAGAGACATTTTCTTTCCCTCGCGTAATCGATTGACTTATGCCGCCCCTATCTCTTTAAGGAGCTTGAGAGATCTAAAAAACTATCGCCAACAATGAGTGAGAGATAATATCGTAATATTAAGCTTACTAACCTACAAAAACATTTCTTAACGATAACGAAGCCCCGAATTTTTCTACACATTCCTTAGCTTCTCCGGCCAACGACCTACCGGACAGTCTAAAAAACCCCGGCGGTTTGCCGTTCCGAATTCGCGGCAGCCCCGTAAAAGGGAAAAGCTCCCGGACGGTCCGATCCACGAAAAAAGTCATCCCCACAGGGCAACAATCTGGAAGTGGACAGTCTGGAAATGCGCAATGGCAGCCGCCAGCCTGCCCCGGGAAAAGTCATGATTTTTCCTGCCCTCTTTAGAAGGGCATTTTAGGGCGTTGGAAAGGAACAGCAACTGGAAGATGGCCGAAACTATAAAATAAATATGTTCTCACCGCGATTTATTGATTTTCAATTTTAAAGGGAACCTCAGGTTAAAAAAAACTCGTAGCAGTTGTCCAGAAACCAGAAATGGCAGAATTTATAGCTAGGCAACTTAATAGGTACCTCGCGGAGCCGTTTTTTATATCTAAAAAGATTATAGAAGATTTTAAACGGTAACTCGGATAAAACAACGCTTGTCGGATACGTCGACAGCGAGAACTTGGCAAAAACTCATACCTAAAGAACAAAAATTCAGAATATATAAAAGTAAAAAAACTTGTTTCAACAATAATTTCTCGGAAAAGCGATTTAACGCCGATTCGCGCCGCCTAGAGACGACCGTTCCCACCTTCCCCTCGTTTCCAAAAAACTTCACTCCGCATTTCCACAAAATCCCTGTTCACAATTTGGGCGTTCGTATGGCTGCTCGTTGTTGCACTTTAGGGTGCGGCGGTCTGATCGGGGTGTCCGGTTGGGCGAAACCCGTTGCAAACAGACGTCGCAGTCTCCTCGAGCTGGCTGCCATCCTGCAGCCCCCAGCCGGTCTAGCCGCTTTGAACACTTGCTTATATCCCTCATTTGCATAGCCGGGGGTGATATCTGGAATCAAGGCGATGTCTGGGATTTCCGGTTTATTCTCCCGGTTATGTTGGGTACACCCCATCGGGGATGTGCCAATTCTTGTTTGGTTTTCGCGCGCGAAATAGCACGTAGATTTGCCTTCAATGGTGTTTTATACTATTTTAAAACCTTACAAACTATGATAGCTAATTTTATACGGTAGAAATATGACAGGACTCCACTAGCGTTTTTTGTAAATATCTGGAAAATGTACGGAATGAATAAGATAGATTATATTAAATTATGCTAAAAATCAGGCAGAACCTCACTAAAATTTAATGTTTTTAAACGCATACGAGATCTCGTAGCAAAATTAAATTATGTAAAAAATAAGCAGATCCTCAATCTTGAATTCCTCAATTTTCAACCCCCCCACCGCATTACCAGAGGCCTATTTCCATTCCATTTCCCACGATCTAGGAAACAAAACAAAAACGTGGGAATATCGCGAGGAATATATTTAGAACAACAACGACGTTTTGTCTAGGCTTTTTTGCCGTACTTTTTAGACCGTATTAAATCTTTCAGGCAGCATCTCTCAATGCGCTTTATTTTACCCATAACAAATCCGTGCAAAGAAATGGGGTAATTTCTGTTAATACAGCCTTTCTAAAGACTCTCGAAGCACTTTATTTTACCCAGAGGAAGTAACCAGAAAAGCAATAACATAGGATAAGCCATTAATCTTTTTTTGTAAAGCTTTTCTATCCCGTTTCAGTGTTATTTCAAAAAGAACACCCCCACACCTTTCACTGCCACCCCCAAAGACTTTCTCCTTCCCGTTCCTCTTCCCCCATCACAAACAAGTAGCGCCGGAGGGCATGAAAACGAGGGCAGGAGAAAGCCATCGTTTAGCCATCCATTCTGCGTGGTTTTGCTATGCGTTCTTGTGGATCAGTGAGAGCTGCTGTGGCGCTCCGTTTTTGCCGCCGCTGTCGTTAGGGTGAGCGATCGGCGGGATGGATGGGTGGAGAAAGCAGGAATCTCGCTCTTTTTTTTGGGATAACGATAATGTAAAAAAAAGAAAGAAATGCCTTAAAAACACTTGGAGAAAAATTAAAAACAAAATTGCGCTGACGGAAACTAAAGTGTACTTTTGACGACGCGGTGCTCCATTGGACACCGTCACTTGTTGCGCTCTCTGCATCCGATTTTGCCTTTTTCACACTTTAATTTGTTTTAAAAGCTAAACTAAGAGCATAACTTTAAAAAGAGAAATATAAATAAACGCTTACGATTTTACCTTTTTCATACGTTTGTACACTTTTTAAAAAGCTAGAGAGTAGCATTTTTATACTGTTTTTAACCTTTAAAGGTATTAAAGGCCCATTTTCAAGCCCCTATCAACGCTTTTTGGCCACATTTACGCGTTACTCATTTCCGCCTCCATTTTTTGAGTCATTATGTTGTGCCCTTTCTTTTTCCCCCGAGGCCCTGAATGGCCACCCATTTCGACTTTCGGGCGCGGAGCGGAGATGAGACGTCCCCAGGGCCATTTCCCACCAAGTTCCGGGCCAGCTAGAAAAGTAAAGGAGTAGAAGTAGAATGACCAACACAGCGAAAACGACGTCAGCCTGACCCAGAAGGATGTTTTTGCCGACGTTTGACCCCCCCAGGGGAAACCCGGGGAGCTATTTTCAGATGGGGAAGAGATCAGGGATAGCGAAAGGTGTTCCGCGAAAAACGGGTGGGGTTGAAAAAGTGATGTGTTTGCCGGAAGTTGTGCAATGAAATTCGAAACTTTCTTATTGCTAGTTTGTATATTTAGAGAAATTCCTTGCTTCGAAAAACAAAAGACTCTTTTCTCAGCTCCTTTTTAGTCATAAGGAGTTTACATCGTTTTCAATTCTTTACCAGCCCCTCCTCAAACTAAATTTCCCAGAAAACCAACGCCATCTAAGCTAACTAATCCCTACGGGATCCCCCAGTTTTTGCAACGCCCGAAATAGCTTCGACCGTTGGCCTCGCCGATAAAGCGGATCACCAACCGGTCGGTTTGTGGCAGATTGCCGAGCACAAAAAATGAGCTTCCGGCCTAATGCGCCCTGTCTAATGGACATTTCCGTACTTGATCCGTGCTCTCTGGCGCGGTTAATTGGAATTTGCTCTTGGTGTCTTCAACGCTGGCTTGTAGCCAACGGTCTTTGGCTCTGTTGGTGCTGGTTCGTTAGCGGGGGGAGCTAACTACCTTGATTCCACCTAGCTTCTCTAAAATTAAAACGTAGACATACAAATCATTAAAATATTCGAAATTTTATGAATTTTTGGCCGAACCTGTATTTGTAGTGGCAAAATTGTTTTTCAAACCTTTTGCGATGTTGGAAACCGCTAAAAAACTACAAAAAATAGCTTATGTGTTATGGCATCAGAGGTTAGGCGGAAGAATGAAGTCATTTTCCGTATGATACCCCCCTGCTAACGAACTAGAACCTATTATTCCCCAGCATTCTTGCAAACCCATTCGCAAAACCTCAAGACCACACACGATGTTTTGCCAGAAGAAAAAGGCGGGCAAGATGGCCGTGCCTCCTGCTCCCTCCACTCCACCCTATTTGGCCTTCGCCTCTCCCCGAAAAAAAAGCGATCGCATAGCTTATCGCCGAGTGGGCGGTAACCCTGAGCCTCGGCAATCTCTAGCTCTCCATCTACGGCCACAACAACAACCTTCAAACATCCCCAAATCGGTCATTTACAGGGGGACAATCAGCTTGGCCAATTCTTGGCTACGTGCCCAACCCTAGGATACGAGGGTCAAACGTGTCAAAAAGGTAAAAGCCGGATGGATTACGGGGGGTTGGTCGAGTGGCAGGGGGGTGATCTTTGCACGGAGACTGGATTCGGGTCGAAAAGTGAGAAGGTATAAAAAGCTGGAATAAAAACGACAAAATTATTGTGTTTCTATGTTTTCTCCCATTGGAAAAGTTTTCGAAGTCGAAAAGTGAACCGGCATTAGGGAAAATTTCGAGTTAAAAAGCGCTAAACGTGATTTTGCTCTTTTTCCCAAGTGTCAAAACTTCCTGTGCAAAAAAGTAAGAAAATTAAAGCAATAGACAATTAAATAAACTTTATCGACATTTAAAGGGATAAACGCGTTTAAAAAATACCAAAACTGCTGAATCCAAAAGGCGCACCGGGTGAACTTGTACAAAGAAGCGGTTCGTAGTCTAGTTTGTGAAGACGCGGCGCTCCTATGGACACCTTTATCTAAGGCCCTCTGCGCATTTTTTCCAGTTATTTTCATGATTTTTATACTGTACTCGACCGTTTTGCCAGAAAATTATAGCATCATCTCATTGGCCCCTGATACCATCTAATCCCAAAAATCCCAATCTCCAAACACATTCGGGATAGCTCTTCTACCCGCTGAACAGCCCCGGGTTCAAACCGATACCGAACCCGATAAGGAAACTATGCGATGGAGCCCCATCTCCTCCTCCTCCGCCTCCTCCTGCTCCTTCTCCCCCCCTGGCCGTATCCCCTAACCGTTTATAGGGTAAAGAGAACGACAGCGCAACAACCTTGAGAATGGCCCGGCAGCTACCACGACCAACACCAGGAGGGGCGGCTAGCACGACCGGCCCAACCACGGCCTTGTCATTTTTGAGCGATTAGTTGGCGCGCGCTGCTCGAAGTAGCGCCCCGGCGCTCCTGGGCTTAACTATTCGGGAAGCCGTTTTTTGGGGTCAACTGTGCTGGGCGATGGTCGATTGGGTTCAGCTGGAGATCGGGCTATCTTGCTCGAGGAGCAAGAGGTAGAGGAGGGTGACCGGAAATTGTTTACCGCGGGAATGGTTTGGACGGGGTGGAAAGACGCGTAAAAAATAGAAGTGTTGTACGTTCCTGGCACCGAAATGGGAGCGAAAAAATCAAACAATACATAAAACAGGATATGGCTTCTGAAACTATAACCTACAAACTACAAAATACAAAGCAAATTACGTACTTATAACTATAAATTCATACTTTAAATGGCTGCTCGAAAACTAAAAAGCTCAAGCTTACAAACTTGTTAGAACAATTTAATAGAGGATTTGTTGTCTGGAGATACTCTACAAAACTAAAAAATACGAAAGTATACTGTGTGCTTTTTTTATACCTATTAAAAAAGACACTTTATATGGTTTATCGAAAGTCCGGCCGTAAATTTTTGCTTCGTAAATTTCGTAAATTCGTTAGATATAAAACATTTCTACGTCTTCGGCGAGGAAGACGCTTGTCAAAAAGAATAGCGTCAAAAAATTATAGAAATTGCAATTGCAACAATTCTTAAAGTTAACTTTGGCGTGAAACTTCTTAAATTCACGCTATTACGCCTTTCTGAAGTACCTTCTATCTACCATAAAAATTAATTTCGAAGCCGAAATTCCACGTACTCCTAGGACTCCCACACGATACAACTACCATTCCATTCAAGCAAAAACACAACCAAAACTCCCACGAGACCTGGTACAGTATTACTCATAGATGAAAGGTACTTTTAACCCCCCGACTAATCCGTACAGCATCACAAACTCAGTGGCCCCACTTAGGGCCCCGTGGCCCTCTAACGGTACCCGGAAACCCACAAGCCTTTCCAATTTTGGCACACGGGATACAATTAGCCCCTCCTCTCTGTCTCCATATAATGAGATCGCCGCCAGATTTTTGGGCAGACGCCCGCACGACGTCACAATATAATATGCCGACGCGGGGTGGCCCGTGGGAAATTATGGGTTCTCCCCAAAAAATGGCCCAAAAACTCCCGGCAAGATTTTTGCACATTTTATGCGAATTGCAGCCGGGGCATTTGCACCGCCGCTTTGTAGCTTTCCAGCTAACCTTTCAGATTTGTGGTCGTAAAGGTGGGGCGTTACGAATACTGGATTGCCCTTGTAATTGGGTGAACGTGCGGGGCAGTAGAGAACAACTAAACGGGAGAACACTTCCTTGAGTAGTAGTTGATCAGAGTTCCTATAGTTTCTAGAGCTCTTTAGCTTAATTAATAAGCGGACTATAAGACCCTGGGCCATAGAAGAAAGGACTGAAAAGTGCATAAAGGTAAAAAAATGTTAGCAAACGTTAAATCCACCCTAAAAACATAAAAAAACATTGCAGCATGAATTAAAAAGGCGAGGTAGGAAAGAAAGGATTGAAAATTATGTAAAAGTAATGAGCTACGCTAGGAAAAAGTTAAATCTAACCCTAAAAGCCAAAAAAAACAGTAGCGCGCTTGAAAGAGGAGAAAATGCAACGATCGCATAGAGTAAACGCGTAGAATGTAGCTCATCGTAGCCCAAACTTGGAAAACGCGGGGCTCCACTAAATGTCTTTACCTAACGCGTTCTATACATCGAATTTAACAGTTTTTTTTGCGCTTTTTACACAGCTATCGCTTCAAGCGCATGTTCCAGCAGTTGTACGTACACGCCTATGAACATCTGCGTCTCACTTGTTTTCACAATATCTCTACGTAAATAGGTGTATACGTACTAATGCCCAAACTTGGGCTGCAGCCTAAAAGTGCGCTTTATTACTAAAAATATGCCTCGATTCAACAGTTTTTTTTTCTAAATCCGAGCCCAAATCTGCGTCACATCCGCACGTACCCCTAGCGCGCCACCCAGCCGAGCAAAAACCTAGTACGACCTTGCACCACGAACATTCTCGAAGAGGCAGCCCGGAAACTGGAGCGCCCCCCACCACCTAGCTCGAGCTGGTCGAGCGCCAAACATGAATGACCCACAGTCCGAGCGAAAAACACACACAACTACAACCCGGGGGGAATCCACCCCAGCCAGATGTTTTTCCTGACGATTGTTGCTCGTGTGCGCGAGTTTTCCCCCCGAATCGAGATCGAGACAAGGGCATGACCCCGATTTCGATCCCAAAACAGCCGGTGGCCCCGAAAAACAAAACATATCCGTGGAGTCTATAATCCCCCGCGACCACCTTTGGCGGCTTTCATTTGGCCATTTGGCTTGCTTCTCTATGCCTCATCCAATTATTTTTCTGTGGTTTTCCGGTAATCCGGTGGAAGACCTATTTGAGGTTTTTTGGCCGAGCTGCTGTCTGCCCGAAAAAGTAGTAAAACGCAGACTAACTTTAGGAATCCTTTTTAGCAAAAATTTTAGGTATAACTTTACAGAATTAATGCGGACACCGGTGCCAAAAAATTAGGAAAAGCTAAATAGAACGCGCGCATAGCATAAACATGTCTTTGGGAGCTGAACGTAGTTAATGCCTGGACAAGTAGACCTAATGATTCCATAACAGAGCAAATTGCAAATTAAAAACGCTAGGGGACCATCAGATTATGCGCGCAGTCGTAGGTTGAATTTTCCAGGAATCGGCTACGATCTGCTCCTCATTACACGTTTATTCGATGTGCGCGTCTTATTCTAGCTTTTCCTATCTGTTAGCACACTACGATGCCTTAATTTTGTTATGCAATTATACCGTAGCGTTTTGTTAAAAAAGTTATAGTGCTAGCATGCTTTTTACTACTTTTTACGGGCAGACAGAGGTCGGTCGGTAGAACCTCAAATAGGGTTTCAAGCGGATTACCGGAAAGCTCAGAAAACTTTTTACTTTTGATTTCTTACTTTTTACTAAAAAAATCACGTTTTACCAGCTTTCAGAACCTTTTCGAGAGATCAATCTTTCTCTAGAAACACTTCCCAACTTTCCAAACCACCCCAGACTGTCCCATCCCTTTAAACGCGTCCCACCATGTTCCCCCCGGGGTATCCCCATCTGGCATACGGTAAGTACGCGCTGGGTGGGCCCCGCGCGACCTCCCCCTCCTTTCTCTAGTAGTGACTCAGAGGCCAAGCCCAGGCTGACCGGGAAGGACCAGCGGCAATGTGGCTAGGATGGGAGAGGGGATAGGCCTGTGACCTTGAGACTGTGTGGGCCCGGTGCCAGCCTCCTTGGCATCTCCGGGTCGCGCGCGCCGCCCAGAGCCTGTCGAAATGATGACCTCCTCCAACAGGAGCACGACGAAAAGTTGCGCAACGCGCCGGGCGCGGGGCGCTGCACCCATTTCCTTGCCCTGCCCCCGTTATTGACCTAGGTGGATCTCGGACGTAAGGTACCTATTTCCGGTGGTCTATTTGTATTGAACCCTGGCATCTCGCCAAAAAAAATCAACCCGTCCACCCACATAGTAGATATACGAAAGTGCGCAACTCGACAGCCGGGGGAAGAAACGTATGTCGACGACAGTCTTTGTGCCCCCGCGCGCGCCCCCAGAGGCCACGGCGCATGGCACGATGATCCAGGGGTCAGCCCTAGGGTCAACAGTCCGTCCTCGGCTAGCGGATTCCACACATCTCCACCGCCCGGTCCACCCACCACTACTCCCCCACCCTATTATTGTTTGCCGAATGATGCGGATGCCCCCGGGGGGTTATCTTTGGGGGGAAAATGGCTGCCCCGGGATGGGAGGAGCCAATTCGACAGTTCTGCGCTTTTTAAACCGAAATCAACTAAAATTAAACCTTCCCTAAAATTAGGTTTAACTAAAATATTCTAGAAAAACCATAAAGCGGGATTTAGGACTTTAAAGAGACAGTAGCTTGTTAAAAAGCGCAAAATTCAATGCTGGAAGAGAAATTTCACGTCGAGTTTCCAGGAATTGAAGTACGAAAAGCTACTCAATACACTTCTACCGTGTGCGCTCGTTACATTCCTCGATTTGATTATTTTTGACAAGCTTTTCCCTTTAATATATAAAAGTTAGAAATCAGCCTCACCTCCCGGCAGAAGTTTAACCCGACGAGAAGCTACTTAGTACGCATTTACTCTTTGCGTTTTCTGCTTTTTCAAGCCATTTTCTCTTTTTGACCTGTCACTGCCCCTTTAATAGGTATTATTATTTTTATCAACCCTCCTCACCTGCTAAACATACTCCTAAAAACGACAAGCCAAAAACCAGAAAGCATAGCCCGAAAAATTCGAGCTTCCACAGCATTCCCCCCCTGCTTTATCCCTTACCCGCTACCACCGTATGCAACCTTGACCACAATCCCCACCCGTTCAACACTACCGTAACTATACCGCCCGTTCCCGCAGTTGAAAGGCCCCGGGGGAAGGGCCACGCCTTTTTTGCGGGGCTGGCCCGGTGCCAAGTCCGGCCCCCCGGCCAGGATGGGGGCGGTGCCAGCCGGGCCATATATTTTGCCGGCTCATTCCCAGCCACCCCATACCTACCGGAGATTCCGCTAGACTGTTTCTACCAGGGGGCCAGCTGGTGCCTTGCTTGACTCTAGGAATTTTTTTGAAATCTAGCGAAAATGGAAAACTCTGCTTATGTATACCTTTAAGGCCATCGGCTTATTTTAAAGATTGGCATAGGGCTTCTTGAGGCCTTCCTTGGCCCTTTAAAAAATTCTTAGACATAGAAAAACAAAAAGAAGCAATAGAAATATTAGCTTTTTAACTAAAAAAGCGAATTTCCGGTTGAGACCGGGTTTTTCGGGATCCTTTTTACCGTTAAAATCTTTTGAAACCTAGCTAAACAAGGAAAAGCACGAAAAAGAACGCATTTCGGACCTGCAACCCATTTTTAAGATTCATATCCGTTTCCTAGAACTTTCTTAATACCTAAAAACTTTCAAATTTAGCGAAATCAAGAAAACTTCTGCAAAACTCAGCTTTAAAACCCACGACCCATTCTCCACTTCCAAAACCCCGCCACCGTAGACCCCCATGTTTTTTGCATTGTCCAAACGTTCCAGTTCAACCCCCTCCCTCCGACCAGACAAGCACAAAAACCCAAAAATCGCGCTAGCCGGTGCCCCACCACGCGCTAATTTGATAGGGACGCGCGCGCCGGGTCGTGCGTGGGAATCTGGGGAGATCTTCTGCAGCAGTTCCCAGCACAACCGTTCTTGACTATGCTCATCCCTCTTACCCTCCTCTTACTTTCACCTTCGTGCCATTCGCCGCCCGGTGGAACTGGGCGGGTCTCGGGGGGCTGGTCAAGGCCGGTTAGCCGGGTGTCGTCTTCATTGAGGAGGTGGTGCTTGGGGGAGAAGGAGGAGGCTATCCTATCGCTTGACTTTCGCCCCCGATCCGCCCGCCCCCGACACAGCTCCGCCTCCCACCACCCGTGCCAGGGTGCCAGATCGGTTCCTCGTGGGCCTCGCGCTCAATTCGGGCTTGAACATCTTGTTTTGTCGGCTAGATATCGTTTTCCGCTTCTTCGATTCACTACGAATACCTTTCTCATCAGCCAATTTCAGCAATATGAACTCCTTCGTGTTGATCGCCCTCACCCTCGTCGCCCTCACGGCCCTGTGCGCGGCTAGACCGCATCAAGGTAGGTAGAAGCTAAAATAGAAGTTTTATAGTCAGTCAAAATATACTAGCAACAGATTAAAAAGTCTAAACAAGCCGATCTTCTCGTATAAATACAAAAACTTATCTAGATAGGTCGAAAAGTGTCTAGAATACAAAAACTAAACCGTAATATACCAATATCATAGGACCAATTCTAGAATACGACTACGCCACCGACCTCGCTGAAAGCACCGAAGACCCCGGCGTGGCCATCGACCGCGAAGTGACCACATCCCGTCACCACTACACCCACCACCACCACAAGAAGCACCACCACGACGGCGAGTCCACCAAGGACTACCTGAAGACGAACCGCCTCGGCAAGCTCCGAAAGTACTTCGAGGATCACTACCTGTGAGGTAAGAGAAAAACACTCAATTCTCATCTGAAACTATAGCATCTAGACACAAAACACCGCGCGCGACCAGTCGAGGAACACCGATGTCGTCTCCGGAGAAGTGCCTTCGCCCATCTCCAGTCTAGCCCCATAGGTATCCCTTGGATAGGTCTGTAGACATCCTCCCCCACGGCTATCCCGTATCTAGAAGTTCTATTATTATTATTATTGCTATTACTTTTTGTAATTTTCCCTCTTTCCATCGAAAAAACTACAATTTCCACTATTTTACCGGGAAATCCCACCCAATCTAGCGCCTGTTAACTTAATTTATGCCATTATACCCCCACTCAACACCCAATCTCGGTCACAACGTGTATCCTTTCAAAAAACTACCCGGATGAACATCACAGCCCCCCACCTATTATATACTAGCCCTTGTTGGAGCTTATTTATTTCCCGATTTTCACTATTATATACGACTTCTAAGATTTGCCCACGGTTGTTTGTACATGTCATGTATCAGTGCGGATCATACCTATTCTTCCCCCTCCTCCAAGCCCCGTCACAGAGATATTCTTGCTTGTCGATCTCACCTTACGCATATCTTTCATCCCCCGATATCCCATGTGTTTGTGTGCTCCAGAGAAATCCCCCGTAAATTCTGATGCTTCACCCCTCGCCCACCCGCGATTCGTCCCCACACCAAATATCCCATACCTCATCGTTGCATAACGTTATTTTAACTTTACGTAACTTCCTAAATACCCCCCTTTGACCACCCCCGACTACTTGCTCACCACCCCAACATTGTCCACAAAAAGATGACTATTTTCAAAGAGTTATACGTAAAGAGATTGTAAACGGAAGTAGTTGATGCACGACATGTGACATCCTAAAAACAATATATCAAAAACAGCTATAATTTTTGCTACAAGAAACACAATATATGATAAGCCTAGAACAATACAAACTATTGCAAAAACTTGGTAGAAAATCAAGGAAAAGCCTATCGCTTGCGGAATAGACTACAAAAAGCACGCCGAGCGCTCGCCATTTCTGTTGGTTGCCTAAATTTCTTCCAAAATAGCCTTTTTCTCAGGAATTCCCTTCGAAATATCTAAAGGAAAGAGATGGGGCACCCATTTTTTTTCTGGTCATTTTCGACGGCTTTGCTTTCGTTTCAACGGAAATAGGCCTGCCAAAATAGGCTTTTTCTCCTGAATGAACCTAATACTAATCTAAGAATACATCTTTACCGCCCTACCAGCCACCCCAAAATTAGGCGGCCTCAGCTATATGTATCACGCGTTCATTTCCTCAGGCGGCTAATTAAGCCTATTAGCCACTGGGGCCGCCCGACTGCAGCGAGACCTTATCAAGGGGCCGTAAAAAAGGGTCGCGTGCCCATCGCATCAGCTTTTCCTCCCGACACAGCCGCTAGAAAACGCAACAACGGTACTAGCTGAAGCCATCGGGGGTGAGATTGGAAGGCGCCTAAAGAACCACATTCGATGACGTGACATTGTTGCATCCGGAAAGAGGGCGCCTAAATATTTCATCGCCTGAAAATGACGGCAAGCTGTGGATGCTGCACGTGCGGAATCGCCTGGGACGCGAATAAAACAAAGATTTATCCGTTTTCGAAAGGCGATCACAAAAAACTCTTCAATGGCCACAGAAGAGACGGGGATAGAATTCGAAAGGCAGCAATTGTGCTAAATAATTAAAAACGCCCCAGCCAAAAGCATAAAATGATTCAAGCCTTCAAAGGGTCATTGACGGGCGGTATATGAGCTGGGGCACCCAGGCCGAGCTTCTCCGAGTTGAGGGCCGCCTCGTCCTTCTGGAAATCGGGCGAATCGTAGACGTCACCTTGATGGTAGTAGTCGGTGATGATCCGGTAGACATGGTGCGGGTTGATCACCGTCGTGTTGGTTACATATAGGGAGACCAAGCCGGGCTCGGTATATTCGATAGCCGGCTGTAGCACACGAACGCGGCCTAAAAAATTTTATACCGAAGAAAAGGAAAAAAAATTTATACTAAAGAAAAGGAAATCGTGATTTCCTTCCCCTCAAAATATCCGCTATTTGGTACTGGATCCTAAGCGGTAGGACGCTAACTGGCTTTATTTAGTCTAACCTTACTAAGAAACAAACATTTCGTAAAAAATGTGGGAAAATTTAAGTATACGGTCACCTAGCCAAACCCAACTTATTTATATAATAGAAATGTTCAGATCGACGAGCTGGTTCAGGATCAGCTGAAAAAACTATTGGGAAACACTTCTGGAGCGAGATATGGGGGTCCAAATTTAGCTAGTTAGGTATACGGTCACCTATCCAAACAGGCTTGTTTTATGCATAGAAATGTGCAGCTCGTCGAGCAGAGCCGATATGTGTTCAAAGAATCATTGGGAAAAATGTATAAAGAAAGTTATGAAGGTTTGAAACTCAGTTTCCGGAAAGTTCCGGCTACGCGACACTCCTTTGTACGGAGCGGTGTAGTCTGTATTCGTACGTACCTCTGCAATTATACATGTTTGTAATTTTTAAGCGTTTTAACGCTATTAATGTAAAATAAAGGTAACGGTGAGGCTTTTCACATTGTCAGGCAAGGTGGGCCGTCGCTTCGGATGGGCTGCCGCTCCACTCTTCCGAAATGGGGGCGCCCCCGGCCGCTTCGCCGGCCTTGGCGCCCCCATTTCGAAACCCTGTACGAGCTCGCGCCCATCCGAAGCGACTAGGCCCCGGGTGGCACGAAGCCTTATTTTTAGGTAAAGTTTGAGTGTATTAGAGCAAAATATCCAAATGAAATGGGCCTTTTTTGGCCCTTTTGGTGTTCAAATTGTACGCCTATATCTCGCTCCAAAAGTGTTTCCCAATAGTTTTTTCAACTGATCCTGAACCAGCTCGTCGAGCTGAACATTTCTATATATAAAAAGTTTGGGTTTGGCTAGGTGACCGTATACTTAAATTTAGCCAAAAATGTGCCTTTTTCATAATTTTTGATCAACCAACCAAAAATTTTTTCAAAAATTCCAATTTTTTTTGTCATTTTTGTATCTAAAAAAGACGTAAAATTCTATTGGAAAAGCTTAAATTTCGTTACAGGCTGCCTAAAAGTACATAGGAAAAATTTAGCTTTCCTTCCCTTATCAAGCGGAACCGCAATTGGAGCTTTCCTTTTTGAAACTATGAGTTTTAAAACGGACCTGCAAATTTCCTTGCCATATCAAATGGAAGCCCCGGTAAAGTATGCTTGATGATAATCGACGGGTCTGGCAGGAAATATGGAGCAATCTTGTAGAAGGCGCACAACACGTATACCTAAGTTTTATTAAAATAAAATAAAAGATCGGCAGCTTACCGGGACATTATGCCGCTGCGCTGAGAGACAAATACTGCGCCCACCCGGAGGCAACAAGCACGAACCATCGGGGAATACGGTAATCGCCGAAAGCACCACCTAAAACGTAATCCAAAAATAAAGAACCTAACCGACCTTGGTAACATGCGCCATTTTTGTCGCTGCCTCGCACAACTTGATATAATCCTCGACCGGGAAGTCATTATTCAATGGTTCACTCGAATTTTGGACAGACATGATCTAAGGAAATAAAAATTGGATTTTCGACAACAACCGCACCCTAAGTTTATGCTTTTCCCGTATGTCCTTCAGAAACGATTGAATTGTGGTGGACGAGTTGAGTGAATGCACCATAACAATGTCGCCAGTCTACATTGAATTAAAGTTGTTACTGGAGTAAATACCGAAATAAGTTCAGTCCCTATCCGCACGATGTTTTCTCGGCATGTCTCCATTTCGGTTTGAAGCTAAAAGCAATGATAAAATTGAGATCGCAATATAACCGGCAACAAAAACGAAGTTTTTGAACTCTACCTCTCTAACTCCATCAATAAGTTTTTCTCGAAAATCCTTCAACGGAACACGTAAAGCGTCGTCTTTCCGACGGTCAATCCACAGTCGGGTCAACGAGTTGAAGGCGGAAGTGGCATCCGAAATATCGCTTCTGAAGCCTTCGTCGCGAGCTATCTAAATCAAGACAGTATGACACAAAAAGCACGTTCCTTACCTTTGAAACAGCCAACACAAGGTTCCTAATGACGAACTCGCTCGGGTAAGCGGCCGTTATTAAACTTCCATTCTCATGGAGCACTTCTAGCAGCGTCCTAAAATCTTATTCTGAATTTTCACCACAAAACTCACTCGACTTTATCATATTTTTCGTGGCGCACAAGCCTCATAAGGAACGTCAGCACTTCGGTTGCCAGCTTCAGAGAGGGCTCTCGGGTAGCACTAAAAATAACTTAGAGCTAAAAAACGGGAATGCATCTACCTCCTTTTGATGCCCATCAACAATTTGGCACGGAGTTCGACGAGGTCTTCTTTCTTCCTCGACGCCATTTCGTTCCTAGTTCTAAACCGAGTTAGTAAAATTAAAAGGATTCTTGTATTCAAAGGAACGACAAAATCAAGCAGGATTAAGTTTAGATGCTTCATTTTTTAGAAGGCTAGCGCCTACGCTATAAAAATTGTTAAAGGGATGCCGACGGCATCGTCAATCGGTTACGCGCGAAAAAGAAAATGTCTCTGCGCCTCTCCCCTGGGCGCGCTCTCTCCCCTGTTGGCTACTTGCCAATTTGTTGATGAGGGGGGATCGACACATGCCGTCGGCAGCCCTTTAAAAATAATGTAACCACACCAAAAAAATGCTTATTTTCACAAATTTTGGTTCAATAAATAATCAAAATAAAATAAATAAAATTTTCTGCAGGAAAATATATGTTGTAATCGTCGATTGTATCTTGTAGTCTGCTCAAAATTTGCTTTCCCGCGCCGCATTGCAATTATCTCGGTCGCGTTGCGCGGCCCCGCGACGGCTGCCCGCCTTTTCAGTCATCTGCTCGCTAACTTCTCAGGGGCCATTCTGTCATTTATTTCATTCACTCGTTTATACTCCCCTCTTCCCGGCTTCAAAAACACTCGAAATTATAGGATGGCCTTGGGCAAGGTCTACGTCGGCGGTTTGCCCGACGATGCTACTTCGAAAGAGGTAATATTCGAAAGTCTTATTTTCTTTGTAAACGGATACCCAGACTTACCGCTCATTAACTTTGGTTAATGGGACAACTTTAGCCTTTTTATTATAAAAGCGACCCCGATAGTTAAAGTAGGGCTGTTAGAAAAATTGGGGTCTGCAAGTGCCGCCGCTAAAGCCCTTGTTTTCCAGGTCGAGGACGCGTTCTACAAGTTTGGCCGCATCTACAAGGTCTGGGTAGCCCGCCGTCCGCCGGGTTTCGCCTTCGTTGAATTCGAGGACGTGCGCGACGCAGAGGATGCTGTAAAAGCACTGGATGGAGCGTGAGTTACATTATTCTAGACATATATTCTTTTTTAGGCGCATTTGCGGTGCGCGAGTTCGTGTCGAACTGTCACATGGAAGACGCCGCGGTGGCGGTGGCGGTGGATATGGTGGTGGCGGTTACGGAGGCGGCGATAGACGGTACTTTTACGACTTTCTAAATCCTTTCGACACCGCTGTCCGGGAAGTGGGCGAAGAGTTGCCATGGCTAATTGGCTACCCTTTTAGTCACTTCCCTCATTCCCCCTCCCTACTCTGCGTACAAACTCCCTACATACCAGCCATATGCTGACCCCCAACCTTCTCTCAACCTTCCAACCGGCCACCTCGCGTGGTCATTGCAAACTGCGACAGCCATCCTCCGCTTCACAGCGTTGTTCTTATGGCTGGGTAATCGGAACAGAGTGGCAAAATTCTTGACAAGTTGTTGGCCGACCTCTTTCTGCATGATAACGTTCAAATAGATCTCACTCGACTGAAACACACTAAAATCGATGGCCGCCAACAACTATTTTCCATTTCTTATATAAAATATTTTTTTTCCAGATCTCGATCCCGCTCTCGGGATAGGCGTCGTTCCCGCTCTCGTTCACGCTCGCGTGATCGTTCCCGCAGCCCGCGCCGCAGGTCTCGCACCCGCTCCCGCACTCGTTCAAGGTATACATCTTTTATATTTTCAATTCTTGCTTTCAGGACCCCAGCTGACCGCGAGAAGTCGCGCTCCCGTTCGCGCACCCGCTCACGATCGCGTTCCGTCAGCAAATAACATGACTAACGCGATTCATTTCACACATTACGTTGTTTCTCTTGCTTAATCGGTTATTTCTCATCCAATTACGAATAAACATTTTTCTACTATATTTTTGAAAATGCACCTCAGCATGGTTATCGGCCAATTTCATTCCACGAGGTCTTTTGGGAGAGCTGGTATCGGCAACAGGGCGCTGCACTTTACGCTCGCTTTGCGGACGACGCTTGCAAACAGGCCGGGGGACCCACCGGCTCGCTCTTTTCTATGAAAACTTTGCATCATAGGGTTTTAAAACACTTTTATTGAGCCTCGAACTCTCAAAATATAATAATTATATATTTAGTTATTTAAAGCGTCCTTATTAGGTTACGATGGCTCTTCCACCAAACGTCAGCCATGTCCAAATCGACAGCTTAGTCGTGATGAAGATTGT
This sequence comes from Mesorhabditis spiculigera, assembly GCA_958295435.1. NCBI lineage: Eukaryota > Metazoa > Nematoda > Chromadorea > Rhabditida > Rhabditidae > Mesorhabditis > Mesorhabditis spiculigera. Next base: position 5,942 of record CATQJA010001683.1, on the reverse strand, counting down.
CAAGCACGTCGATAGTGAGCTATACGCCGGGATGAGCGAGGTAAGGATTACTTATCATTCAGCATCTAGCTTTAGATTGCCGGAGAAAGCTGCCAAGGACTCCTCACTGGGCTCGTTACTGCAGAAGAGGAGCGTCTCGAGATTACCAACTGTTTTGCTACGGCAAGAAGCGAACCCGTGCTCGACGTGGGTTTCCGTATTTCCAGCGTGTTTACCAATATTCTAGGACGAGAGCGCCCAACCGACGAACAATCAAAATGAAGAGGTGAAGCAGCAAGAAATGTTGGACATGCTCCGAAAGTTCCGGTAATTATGATTTTATGTGCTAAAATTTTTCTCAGAAATATGAACATTGACTACGAATTGGTCGGATTCTATCAGGTGCATCCGTTTGGAGCCTGCTTCAATCAAGATTTGGTCGATTCTTTGAACGAGTACCAGACTAGTTTCAAGGACGGCGTTGTGCTGATCTACGGTTAGTGCTCGTTGTGATCTTAGGACCTTGTCTTTAGATCCCGTGAAAACCCGCCAGGGCCAGCTCAGCCTCAAAGCCTACCGTTTGTCGGTAGCAGCGCTTGATCTGTGTGCCAAAGGCGATTGGAGCCCGGAAGCGTAAGAAAGATTCTTATAACCATACTTTGAACATTTTAGTGTGAAAGCAGTGAGCCTCACTTATGAAACGATGTTCGAGGAGCTCCCAATCACAATCAAGAACAGCCGGTTGACGAATGTAATGATTGCGGAATTGGCGTTGGCTCCAGGCAAGGTTCCCGAAAAGACCGCCGCGCATTTGGAACTTGGAACAAAGAGGTACTTTTTGTTATGCGGTAAATATGCCGGATTTATTTAGATCTTTGGAGAAGTGTGTGCGTACAATGATGTCTAATATTGATGAGATGAACAAGAGCATTGGCGCTTTCACCAAGTACACATCCGAGAAGCAGCGCCACGATGCCAACATTTTCAATATGACTCAGAAGCGGGTATTAATACTTTTTTATTTTTACAACTGATTCTAGGAAGTCGAGAACGAGCAGCGCAAGCAGCGCGGTGAACCGCCAATTTCTTTCGACGACATCAAGCGATTGAAAGGACCGACACTTCAGACGAAAAACGGCATGCTCGAGTCCTTCCTCGCCAGCGCGGACACTGAGGCTTTGGCTGAATTCTGCACAAAGGTATTTTTTTATTTTCCGCTTTACATCTTTTTTAGGTTACCGGTGAGAACATTGCGAAGCTCTTCCTCGCCGAAGCGATCGCCATTGACAAGCGGGACACAAAAGACCGAAGCACCAGCTCAGTCTCCGGTCGTTGAGCAGAAAAATTGTCTGTTGTTCCTTTTTTTCCGGGACGCGCTTAATTTTATCGTTTTTGGGATTTATCACTGTTCAATTGTTGTTCTGCTGTTTTTACACGAAAAAAAGTTTATCCATTGTTGGTGTCGGAGCCGAACCTTGAAACTACATCCCGGAAGATTGAGGCGCCCTTTTGAAGCGTGTTCATGTTCTGGAAGAGGGTGTGGTTAGCGTCTAAAAGCTTACCGCATAGGCAGAATTACATCCATCGGTAGAACAACAACATAGCGAGGCACCGAAGCCAAGTACAGAGCTTTCCGCACATCGATTTTCAGCGGCCTTTCGAAATAGCATAAAATTTGGCTACCGGCAATACCTTGCAGATGTAGTTATTTCCACAGCCGCCTGTTCGTAACGCTGTTAGGTTGATATCCGCAGTAGCATTGTAGCAATAATCAGCTAAAGTTTACGTGACGCCTTCCAACTAGGTCCAGAGGCTTACACGATGGGCAATCGACCTGATCAGTGCCAAAATTGCCGCCAGGGGTGTAGGAAGTTCCGGAATAACAAGACAGCGCCAAAATATTTGGGATCATTAAAGCCAAAGAAACCCATTTCAGAGACATTTTGAGTTTGTGGTAACCCAGGGTAGCTGCTGAGTAACAGGTCAGCCCTTTTTTATTTACTCTGCGGCTCATTCAATAGAAACGTTGGGCAACAGTCCGGTGCCAATGTGTGAAGTGTGTCCCGATCATTCACATTTTCTTTACCATAAGATCATTAAAGTAACAAAAAAAGCAGATGAGATCAATCATTGCCCGGGTGAATCGATGGGTTCTTCACGGGTCGGCGTGTTCATTTCTTGTTGTGCAGGTTCGGGCTGCTGCTCCTCGACTAGCCTAAATAAAGATTTGTTTGCTAAATTTTCGGTGACTCACTGGTATAAACGCATACGGTGGAAATCGGTGAGGTGTTCGATGAGCGCCCAAGCCGAGTCCAGAATCTGTTCACAGGAGGCGCACTTCAACACGGCCGGCTCCTCTGAAAAGAAATAAATAATGGTCCACAAAATACACTCACTGTCTGCTTTCGGCTTCGTACATTGGCCGAGCCGGTGGTTCTTGTACGCCTCGAAATCACAGGTAACGAAGCGACATCCGCCACAAATCAGCGTGTCCACCATGGCTAAATCAGAAATCGTCTTACGATAGATAGAGATAGACAATAGGATAAATAAAGCATTGGGGAAAACCCACAAGTATTCGCCAAATAGGAATTTTTCGTGTGATCGATCCTAATCATCTTCTTGTTCCTCTCGTTCAAATGCTCGATGTCCTTTGAGAGCTCTTCCTGTAAAAGTTTGTTAAAATGAAAGGAGTGACGACAAAAATGAAAGAAGAAAAAATCAGAGACAATATGAAAAGAGTTCTTAGAGAGATAAGTGGGCGCTATTTCGGAATAGGGGACCCACTTGGATTTTATCAAATCTAGGGTTTGCGACATGTTTTCTTGGATAGTTTTGCGTGCTGGTTGCGAAAAACACCATACCAACGTGTAAAACCCTAGCCTTCGACATAAAAATTTTTGTAAGTCTAATGAACTGCTAGGGAATCTAAGTGTGCGTGCCTGACTTTTGGCCACAATACACTGATAGCTCCGTTTTGCAACCTCTAAACTTTAAAAGCCAACTAAGACCGGCTGATGAACTAGCTTGATTGAGACCAAATCTCGGTCATCCAGACGAACCCACCTCGCGTAGAGTCTACTTGTAAGCTAGGCCCTATATGGGCGACTTTTCCAAGCTCCCGTGTAACGTAAGGGGGATCCTAGGCTGTTTTTTTACGGAAGCTTCAGCTTAGCGTATGTGGGCGTTGCCATAAAGCCTAGACTCAAGCCAAAAACATATTCACCCAAGGGAATTGCCTCGCAAATGTACTTTTGAAGCCAAGTCCGACCGCCCTATCAGGCCTGGGAATTTTGCGGGCCGGGCCGGCCCGGCCCGGCCCGCCAGCCCGATTTCGCCGGCCCGGCCCGGCCCGGCCCGAAGCGATTTTTCTCGGCCCGGGCCGGGCCGGGCCGGGTCGGGCCGGGCCGGGCCGGGTCGGGCCGGCCCGACTTTTAAGGGTCAAATACGGGGTTGGTCAAAAAAACTCCCCCAAGCTGGTTTAACACCATTGCAAGGTATTTTGCTGTTAATACGGTATTAGTGGACCATTTTGCAGCACTTCTGTTAATAAAACTTGATTTTCAAAGTTATAACGATTTTTAAGAGCTAAATATCGACCGATCTCAGGGTAATAATGTTAAATTAAGCCATTTCGAGTTTCAATTCGCCATATTAATATATATTTTGAGGCTTAGTTTAGTACTACGATACATACTGATACATCTAAGAAAAAATCCGGTCGCACTGACATAAAAAATCCAAAAGCAAAAAAACGACGCCGGGCGGGGTCGAACCTGGATCGATTTCCTGGTAGGGACTTACTCAAGAAAAGGACAAATTTTTTATTGAGGCTGTATAATAACGCCAAATTAACTATTCGTGAGCGAAAATATGCAAAATAAGTCCCAATTGCCCCCCAAAAAAGGTATTTTTGGATTTCGTAAACCCCCTTCGGGCCGGCCCGGGCCGGCTCCGGCATTTTTTCAACCCTCTCTCGGCCCGACCCGAAAATGCAGATTTTTCTCGGCCCGAAAATTCCGAGGCCTGCGCCCTATGTACCATAGCGATCCTATAAAGATCAAATATTATGGTGAAAATGTACGTTTTTACGGGATGGGGTACCGTTTTTCGGAACGACCGTGCAAAATTACCCCAGCAAAAGTGGTTTTTAGAATGATCAAAGTGGGTCCCCTATTCCGAAATAGCGCCGATAAGTGTTCTTACGTCATCTTGCTTCGTTTCTTCAGCACTTGCTCGTTAGCTTTTTCGACGCTGGAAATGTTATAATTGAATTGGTGAATCTATCATACCCCTTGGGATTTGTAGCAACCCGTACATCCAGCCTGGTGCCCTTGTGCATTGAATTATGCAACCCCAGCACGGCTGCATCAGCATCCTGATGGCGGCCGAATTGTATGAAGGCATATCCCTGAACCAAAAGTAATTTTTCTCGATTTCAAACCTTGAAAATCGTGGCTCCAACCAGGACCCCGTAGCCTAGACAAAGCTCGATGAGATCCTCGCGCGTAAATGCATAATTGTGGAGATTGCCGATAGGACCTTGAGATCTAGGAGGGAGATAGATAAACCCTAATTACCCTTACCTAACCATTAACGGATCCATAGAACTCGTGTCGTAGCTGATATCGGGGTAGCTGCTGCTGGAAAAGAGGTGGATTCAGTTAAATATTGAAAATTTACGCTCTGCCCGTAGGCGGTGGAGGGGTCGATCGAGAAGCGGGCATCGGCGGTTGAGAAGTTGGTGGTGGCTGCATGTATCCGTATTGCTGAACTGAAAAGAAAAATTATTAGAAAGCTGGCGCATTCCGGTAAGGCAAACACCCAATTCAAAAGGCCGCTTGCGCGCGCAGTCTTTTTCACGAGTTCTCTCGCTCATTTTGTAGTCATTTTCCGAAATTCTCCTTGGTCAAAGTTGGAAAACACCCACATCCGGCCATCGTTCTAGATATGTAGCTTTTCTTGACGTCGCTCACGCTCTCGGGATTTGCTTCTTTTGCTGGCCAAGAAGCCTAAAAGGAAGTACGCGATAAAGGTAAAAGTACACCGCGGAACAGCCAAAATTTAACAATATGTTTTCAAAGCTTTTGGGAGTGTTTTCGGGGCGGCAATTTCAAGAAATAACAGTTTTAAATTGCCAATTTCAAAGACTGGTACATTTGATGGCGTGTTCGAAATGCGTCCATAGTAACGTTCGGATTAATTTTGCTGACGAACAAAATTTTTTTATTTTGAATTTAGAAAATGATTTGATGAAATGAGAATTAAAAGTTCTCATGCTTTTTGTGAGCCTCAGACCCATCGGGCCCATCCCTGACTCAGATCTGTGCCCTGTAATTGGCGGGCAATGTTCTTTCGAATGTATCCATCAGCCTAAAACACTAATGTCACTGCGACACGCATAAGTTGTGAGCCGTTTATTAATGTACATGTCATGGGGGAAAATGCTCTAGCAGAGTTTGCCCTCGACGCAAATCTGCTTGTTGTTCTCGCCCGCCTGGAAGGCCTTGAGCATCTGTCCCGAGTTCTTGTCGACGACGTTCTTGCAGATGGATGACTAAAGAAAAAAAATTATAAGTTAAAAATTATAATTATTTTTTGCAAAACTTTTCAAGCTTATCATTCCCTTTTAGTTAATTTAGTTTGCGTATTATTACCCGGTTTACTGAATTTTAATGTTAAGTTACATACGATTTCGGCTGTACCTCAAACCAGAGAACTGGGTGGTGCAGACCGTCCCTCTCCATGAACTTCTGCAGATCAGCCTGCTGCACATTGGAGAAGTCGTTGTTGTAGTTGGTGCGGGCATTCTGGCACATCGTCTGGCACTTGCCGCAGATGTCCCTTGGGGAGAGCGCGACGGCCGTAAGACGGCGAGAATTTGTGCAACGACGAACAGCTTCGACATGACGGCGGGCTTCTAAAAACACAGAAAAGTTAAAGTATAACTTTTAACACGAAAA